>LXHY01000298.1:0-16154 GCA_002093855.1 Fusarium praegraminearum | reverse complement strand
GGTTTTAGTCGGACTCGGACCTGAGCGACTGCTAAATAAAATCAAGGTCCAAGGATAGTCCAAAAGTCAATCATGGACAGGGACAAGGCAAGAAAGGGTCACGTTTGAGAAGTAGATAGTGAAAAAAAAGAAGAAAAAAAGACAGAGATCCACCTCTTACAGTCACAGTCACAGTCACAGTCAGAGACTAACAGTAAATCAGTCACCTCAAACAAGTGATTGACAGGCACGCGTCAGTATGCGAAACGTGCTGATGAATGACTTGATCAGTCCCAAAACAAGTTCAGGTCATGAAGAGATCAGATCGGCGACTGGAAGTCATCCATAATTACTAAGCTGGAGTCGTTGTGTCAACGATTATAACAGTCACGATATAAACCGGGGAAAATTCAAACAACAAAGACCCTCATTGATGAGACAAGAGTGACGCAATTGTTCCTGAACAAACAGTCACAATTGTGTAACTAATCATTGAAGGAACAGAAAAAACCTTTCTCAAGTCTCCAGTAAAACTCTCCACTCCAGTGGGATTCCATCTCATTGCACAACCCAATCTCACGATGGCATCAGCTCACGAGGAGGTCCGGGCTGAGCCTCAAGCCCAAGGACAGAGCAGGATAGCCAAGCGAAAGGGGAACAGAGAAGAAGAAAAATGTTCAAGTAATGTCGTCATACAAGCAATCGGTCGATCTGGTCACCCTAATCTCCCAAATCCAGTGGAGATGAAGCTTGGCATTCTCGGACAAAGGACGCCTTGACATTTTGGGTTAAGCCTTGTCTAGCAACAGAAGCAAGCAAAAAAGGGACGAAACTGTGGGCAAAAAGCAATAAATCAACCAACCACGAAAGATACCATAACTATCAAGAGGAGGCAGGCTAAAGCGGGAATCCAGTAGTCAGTTACAGAGGCTGTGAAAACACCAATGAAGACTCCCCTCTAGATTTAAGGCCTTGAACTTTAGAGCCTCTATCTTAGTCGTGGTGTGGCGTTAGACAGCAAGCTGCCGCTCTAACCTCCAAAAGGCAAGGTAGCGAGCGATAGGGTGTTGCAGATCATGCCCAACTTGGCAGAAGTCTCTGTCCAAGCTATTCCTGTCATCCCGGTCCCCTATCCTATCTGTCAAGGAACCCGATGCCTTATTATTAATTGCAGGCAACTCTGGGGATATCTCTTGGCACAGCCCGATGGATGCCATCAAAGGGCTAACAATACCCGTAGAAGGATCAGATGTCCAACTAGGCTTCAGAGACACGGGACAGGGGCAACTCAGGAGACTGGAAAATTTTCGGAACATATTAGAAAAAAAAAAAAAGGAATCAATCTAAGGTTCAATCTCAGTTGCTGTCAGATCATTATGGCTATTCGACGAATTAGATGGCTCACCTGGTCTTTTTTTCCATTCTACCCTTGGTGCACGAGGCCACCATCAACCACACAATCATACCACACCTCCAAACATACCACCACCCTGAAGAACCGGGTCTTATCGCACAATTCCAGGATGCGGCTGGCTGTTTTGAGCCTGCACTGCAAGTCTGTTGGTTGCCTCTTTAAAGCCCGCAATATTGACATGCATGAGAGATTTCGGAGTAGCACCCGACCAGACCCTTTCCATGGTTGATGCTGCAAGGCACAGATTGTACGTAGAGCACAGAATATTTGCTTCCTCGGCACAAAGTCTGTAACAGGAACCGACTCAAGCCGACGCTGGAATCGGCAGATGAACGATAATAAAAGCTGGTTCAACAAGCTGTCGGGATAACCTTATCCAGGCGATGAATGAATAGTAATCTTGTGTGTGTGTTATATTGGGCTGTTTAAACAACCGACATTGCCCTAGCCTCCTGTCCAAGCTCTCGCTCGCATTCTTTTGGACCCTTACCCTTGACCTTGACGATGTGCTGCCGCCGTCTGCGGCGGTGCGGTGCGGTGCGGTGCGGTACGGTTGCTCTCGCGTCATCCTAGGCGAGCGATCTGTGAAGTTAGTCGTTTCTTTTTCGTAGATCGAGTCCTGTAGCGCTGTATCAGTCACTTGCCCGATAATCTTAGCGTTGAGGCCAGTGGAATTGTTCTTCCACTTGATGAATCCCATTGAAGGGACATTTGCCTGCTACAGCCTGCTTTTTTAAGCTAGATAGGCAGTTGGCCGGGCTGGACCACGATCCTATCTTTACTTGACAGAGGCCACCATCAGGCTAGGCACGGACTTGGACTCATCCGTCTTGCTCTTCAAGATAGGGGCTGGTAGGCTGGTAGGCTGGCAAGCGAAGCTAGAGGCTTCTTGGTCAAGCTGGTCAGCCTGGTCAGCCTGATCAGAGGGTGAGGTGATCAGTGATCCCACCAGAAGTGGCAGATCACGTCCAATCCTGTGTTTCCCTCAGGTGAAGCCCATTAATCCCTGTAAGCAGTTCGAACACCCTCAGCTGAGATGGTTCGTCCCCTATTCCGGTGATGTGCTGAATTTTTTCTTACCTTGACGATGTGACTCTGCATGTCTTGGGTCGAAATGGTTGGACAGAGGTCGTAGTTGAGGCTGCGCATTCTTTTCATTTTTGGAAAGACAATAAACGCCACAGAGACTCGACTGGGAAAGACATTGCTGACATGTTCGTGCGGTAATCTCGTTTGGGAATTATTGAAGCTATAGACCAGGGTTGTCTATGGACGAATTGATCATCAGTATTACATCTTTTCGGATATTGGCTTACACGAGATGGGTTGATAGATCCGTGTGACATTGACAACACAAATCAACAGAGATTTATCATGTACCAAAGATTAAATCTGCTGATGCACGGACTAATCAGCAGAAACTGCCAGGAAGGGGTCGGAGTCGCCTTGAACTCCCATGTTCATGCCTCTGGTACTCTGTACTCTGTACTCTGTACACGATCCAAGACTTGAACCCTTCAGCGCCGAAATCTTTTCGAGTTAGTGGAGAGAGCTCCCCCCAGCTCCCGCGTGGCCAGTGCATCGAGCCCTGTCCCCTGTAAATATACTCAGCAGTAACAAGTTAGCGTAGGTTCTTGGGTGTCGGCTGTCATGTATGTGTAAGCAGAGCCTACGTCAAAGCCGACGACGACGACGACGACGATGAGACGCTCCCACGATAATGGTATAACGATTCTCGGCGTTGACGATGAACCAGGGGAAAATCCTCATCGGTCTAGACTCCATATTCAACTTACAGCGAAAATAGAGTTCAGGTCCTGGCAGGGGGATTTGCCTGAGCGGCTTCAACCGCAGCCGTAGAAAGGACGATACTTCCTATCTCGTCACTTTCTCCGACGAGCTAAACCAACAGAACGATGGGAAATCGTGGGGGGAGCTTTTGGGACCCTCTCTTCTCGGTTGTCTATCTTATCAAGAACAAGAATACAGGCACATTTTACTATGCGCTATATCTTTTACTGATGATAGTGCTGCGGGCGTTGAATCTCCATCTGGAGAAGCCGTCATGACTGATGTAACCCGAGCTATCTCTCAATCAATGAATCAATTTAACTGAGCTACCCCGTAACTGCGTGGAGAAGTATCACGACTGACTAATAATTTACTTAGTTTCATCCAACCGGCGAGATATAAGTGGGATTGAAGTGATTAATGACTCCGTCTCCGATCCTGACTCTCAAGATTCATATTGATTCAATCATTCATGCCCGATCGTCAACGCGCTGGGGACAAGACGCGTTGCAAGATCAGCATTCGGCTGTTGTGTGAAGATTTGATTTGATCATGAATTGCCGTGGGACTCCTCATTAGAACGCAATGCATAATGAATTAGACTTTCGGGCGAATAGACCCAAATTGTTAATCCATATGGGCATCAACAGACAATTAAAATAAAAACCTCATGGATCAATTGGTAGAAAAAACTTGGTTTGAGGGGAATACTTTTGAGGCCCTATTGCCATGGAAAAGCCGAATGAAACCCCCGTCTGAGTGCCGCGATATGCCGAGTAAAAACCTGATGATTGGCAAATCCTAATTAATATGCCCACTGTCTTTCATGAGATTGGTTATCTTGAATAAATTGCGTTTCATTGCGTCTTCAGTCTCAGTATCAGCATCATCGGACTACCTACCCGGGGTTGATGTTGCTCAGTGGGGATTTATACTGTCTGCCCCGAGAGACACGCCTAGATAAGATTGGGCAAATTAACAAGAGATAAATATTTCAGCGAGTGCGGGAATGAATATGCGAGCTATCACCGAACTGATTATGCATGTTCGCTAGTGAAGAATCCGGGGAAGTATGTGGTATCAGCAACTCGTCAAGCCTACCTAGTACATAACATGGGACAGGAGTTACTGTAATAAGCGATCATTTTCTTCATCAGCGCCTGGCTATGCACCCCAGAGAGAAACAGAGAGTGTTGACCCGCTGCATTGTACTAGGAGTACGGCATCAAAGGGCGTGCTACTTGCACACGATGCGACCTTGTTGTTTTCAAAAAGAGGTTGGAATATGTGGTCAGGCGGCAGTATCAGGACCGGGGACGCACTTGGATGGAGGTTGCAGATCAACACCAACAAATGATTCGTTGTGAAAACCCCCCGGTCCCTTGCCCGTCCCCGCCCCCAGACGCAGTCTTGATCAGAAATGGAATGGTTTTGTAGAGCTGCGCAGCGACAGGATCAGCACTGCAGTCTGCTGTTTACTGCTGGTTACTAGTTGATGATGATCACGATACAGGCGCGGCCACTTTTCTTTCTTTGCAAATCAATCCTCCGACTGACATGACAGGATAGCGCAATTCCCCGGTGAGAACCTGGGGTAAAGAGATGTTCAATGCGCGACCTGCTAGTTTGACTCATGGAGGCCCGTTCATGTCATCGACGCTTCAACTGACACAAGCGCTAGCAATTCCAGGAGATGAGACGTGATGGGAAGAGGGGTCATGATGGACAATGCTCCCAAAGTAAAGAGTTTAGTAACTCGAGATAGTACTTGGTTGTAAGCGGGGTTCGCAGCAAGAGAACCAAGTACCTGGTTGGTCTCTTGTTCATCAATGGGCATTGCTGCTGTGTGATCTTCCAATATCTCCTACACACTCTGCTCTGAGTGACATTCAACTGGAGGCGATTTCTGTGCCATGGGTGAGACAATGAGCTGCACTGCACGATAACCGCTCGGGCAATTTATAAAAAGAAATGAAAAGAGAAGAAAGTAAGCATCGATGAGATCAATACGCATCAGAATGTGGCTTGTGGCGATGAGATGAAGAATTTTTTGATCTTGACTGCAGAATCTACAACCATGAATGCAAATCCAGGGTCCAGGTATGTTCCTGAAGGATGGTTGATCTCCCACTGGTGATCTGTGTTTGGGTTGGGTTGGTTCCAAACACTAACACCACCATCAAGTAAAAGTAAACTAAAATATTGCTTGGTGGCGAACACAGGCGCATGCACGGATTGTGATTGTGGTTGAGATGTTTTTGGGTCTGGGTCTACTGCAACCCAACAGTTGAACGGTGTTGGTTTAGTTCAGTTGAGAGACTTTGTGGTTTCAGCAACGGTCGCCTCCTCAAGGTTCCTACTGCACTTGAGTTAACTTAGCTGTATGAAGGCGAAAAATAAGGCAAAACTTTGTGACAAGTGAGCGAAAACCCGAAGGATTGTGGTGAGGAGCTTGATGGTCATTGGCCTGTTGGCTATCAAGGTGTGATGGGTCTAGCGCATCCTTTTGATAGTGGCAGAGCGGCAGTCGAAACTGGTTATTGCTGCAGATAATACTGTGCAGTAGACATTCGGTACGGTGCATCGCATCGCTGTGCAGTAGAGCCATCCATAAACCCGGTAGAGGGCTCTGAATGGTTTGATACAGCAGTTGGATGAGCACATTATCTGGACGGCAACACGGTTGTGAAAGATGGCGTCACTTGCTGTCGCGATGAGCGTTTCGAGCGTCTCACAAACTTCGATTGCGCGTCTGCTTCGGCAAAAGTCTAGACCTATGGACCATAGCTATGGCGTCAACAGACAGCTAGATCCGAGAGTCAGGTGGTCTATTGTTGTGTCATGTTGGGGGATGTCGTGCCTCGATGATGATACTGAGCGGCAAAGGATATCAAGATAGGCAGTACCATTCTCAATTTGATATACAATGCACAGGAACCGGGATTGTCACCTTGACGAAAACAAAGATACGGCACAATGGTGTTATCAATGGGTGTCCTTTCCCGAGTCTGTTTCTTAATTTGGTCCTCTTGAACATCTATGCCCTTTGTGCTGTGCAACTAACTGCATGTAATCGGATACAATTGGTTTGTGATAACCAAAATAATTCTCCTATTTCCGGCAGTATATCGGAGAGTAACTACTCCGTATCTGTTGGAGGGTATGCTGATCCTGACCCTGAACCTCCTGAACGGAGCATTAAACTGAAGCACGTTGTTGAAATCAATGGTTATTTTGCGTGCTCAAAGTGGAGAACAAAGTGAAGCAGTAGCCAAAAGTTGAAATAAAGGTGGAGAGCAAATGGAGATGGAGACGGACGGCAGACAGGGTTGTGGGGAAGGGGAAGCATTGATAGGCGCTATGCCCTGAAAAGACTAGAACGGGAAGACACTAAGCTCGTTGCGTTGCTCTTGCGGGCGCACTTTGGAGTCATGTTTCTGCCTCAGGCTCAAGATTTTCCAGCCCGTCCATCCCATTCCTGTGGGCCAAGCACTGGTCCGTCAAGAAGATTGCGCTACGCCGCAGCGCTGAGTTACAGCAGTTACAGCAGCAGCAGCAGCCTGCAGCTCAGCGCAGACGCAGACGCAGCTTACATTACTACTACTACAGAGGGCGAAAGCACAGAAGCCTCGCCTGTAACCTGTAACACCCCTTCAAGGGACTCGATGTAATCTCACAGTCAAGCCATTGACCATTCAACGAGCGGGGACGGGCATCCATCACCAGGCCAGGTCAAAAAACAACCTTAACAGAATGCCAGCAACAGATTCCCATAAGACAAACAGAATCTACGATGCCAAATCTCGAATGGCCTCACCTCACACCACGGAGAGCCGATGAGATGCACACATCCTCTGATCTTTGTGGGGAGGGGGCACTTGGGGCACTCCGAAACCTCGAGCAGGCGGGCAGAACCGTGCAGAATTGCACGGTAGCTAACGGAAAACCAGAGGTCAACAGCCCATTGCCCACCTCCGGTGTCGCTATCCTCTGCCCAGCCTGCGAAAAATCTCGGCTGATGCCTCTGCGGTGGGATCCGGGGACCCTCTCAAGGTCCCCATCTCATAACCCATCTGAGTCACCTCATCGAGCTTGCGATATAGGTGATTGTTCTCGTGGACATGGACATGAACCGGCCGTAATGCAAAAGTCATTGAAAATTTTTCGGCTATCCGTCGCAATCTCGTACAGTAATAGCGTTGGCCAGGATGGGATAGAGGAAAAGAACAAAACACGGCTTGGCTTGGTCAGGGCTCAGGCGCAGCACAGCTCAGTTCAGTTCAGTCAGCCAAGTAAAAGAAGTGCAGCGCTGTGCAGTGCAGTACCAGCCAGCAAAAATCACACGCCTGTGTCTGGTGTTTGAATGTCTTGGTTGGGTCCTTTGTCGTGGAGGCTTGTCTTGTCTTGTCCTGTCCTCCTCTGCCCTGCCAGACTCTCAGTTTAGGTACGTACGGTCCCTGAAGAGCAGCGAAAGCTCACTCTCACTGAGATGCAAACTCCACTTGCCAATGCCCATCCTGGCACTCCCTCCTCTCCAACACTCCCTGTGTCTGGGAGGTGTGAGACGCCCTGGCGTGGTGTGCACACCACACACCCAGTTGAAACGAGCTCAACCCACGCCCGGCGGGCGTCCCATCTCTGAGCGATGTGGACCAATTTTTCTCAGCATGAAGCAGTACGTACCTAAGCTAACCTCTGTCTGCAGGGCATTGAGAGCGGCAAGGCGCCCCCACCAAAGTCCAACACTCCACTGATACGTACTCTCTCTTGGTGGAGCAGAGGTGTGCCTTGGTACCCTCCTCCACGAATTCCTAGCAAGTGTACCTCTAGCGCAATCCTGGTCGTGCAACTGATCATCGACCAAGGCTGTGCCTGGGCCACTGACCAAGAATATACATAACCCTCCCCCTCGAACCTCTCAACTCAGATCTCCTTCACCATCATCTTGACTCTTTCACTTACGATCCTTCAATTGCTCTCTCTACTATACCAAACTATTACAATACTCTACTCGATAATACTTGAACACAAAGGAGTACAAGACATCAACTTCTTGGGTCAACCCCTTCAACACTACCTTCTACCACACTCACACAACCACACACATCACCGCAGCCATGGACTTCGATTCTTGGGCTCACTCTTTCTGCCTTGCCTGCGACAAGCAAGTGCAATCATCTTCTGACGCCTACTGCTCCGAGTCTTGCAGACTGGCCGACTTCGAGAAGACCTCAACAACCAGCTCTCAAGCCAGCTCACCCGGCCTCACTTCTCCTTCCTGCCAATGGTCATCATCGAAATCCTCTAGCTCGGGCTTCTACCTCTCCCCCGCCTACGATTTCTCCAACGCAAAACCATACGGATCAAGGCACATGAGCCAACCCACCTTCAAGCCCTACGGTGCTGAGTCAACTGCCAACCACCGATCTCTCACTCCCTCCAGCTCCCACAGCAGCCTGTGCTCCATGCAGAGCACCTCAACAACAGGAGAGCAAAGTCAACTGTCCGACAAGGCGAGGAAGGAACTCCGAGCGTACGCTGTGTCCTTTGACAGCGTGAGGACTCAGCGACGACGATCCTACTAAGCAACTCACCTCAACACTATTCTATTACACGACATCACACTCATATACACGAAATAACACCTAAAAACATATCACCACGCAACTCATTCAACACCCACACAACTTATTCAACAACTCTTACCTCAACTCAACTCACACCTCAACGCCTTTTTCCTTTCTTTATCTCATCATCAAAGAATCTATTTTGTACCAAAGAAGGGCATTATACCGGAGCACTGCATTAAAAAAAAGTTTGTTTTAACATGGATCCATGACGATTGCTTTTCATCTCAACCAACCTTTCATGGATGGGGATCATTTGGGGCGGTTTCTTTGTCCATCGGGGTTCACGGATATGAACCCCAAGCAAGAAGGATATCTTGTACCAAATACAGGGCGGATCGATATCACATGAAGTTTCAGAGCATGGATTACGGGAGCACGGGAGGTTTTCATGATACCGGGATACGACGGCTGGGGACATTTGGGTCAGGCGTACAGGACCGACCAGGCAAGAAGCCGGTCGATGGATTATTCTACTGGGAGGTATTTGGCGGTTTTGACTACGGGGCAACTGGGCATCGACAGGAACTGCGGGAAGACTGCACTACACTGCACAGCATAGCACATGATTGGATACCATAGCATACTATAGCCAAAGAGATCTTTTTTCGTTCTCCCTCCAAACAAAGCAAGCCAAGTTTTTTCGTCTTCAAATGTGAAATGTGAAATCTGCATAAATTCTAGGTGTTTCTATCTTATTAGTCTGTCTTTTTTCTGTTCTGTTCTGTCTCTGAGCTGTCACCGTCCCTTGTCACCTTTTGTCTCGAAGGGCATAACCTACCATTGGGTATACTTGAGCCTTCTTACATACCAAGTGGGTTTGTTTGCTTTTTTATCGGGGGATTTCCAACCAAGCGGACAGTCACCGCCAGGCCGCTCGACTGGGATATGCAGGCCAAAAATATGCATCGACTTTTTTTTTCGGCCGTCTTTTGCATTTTTCGGATCCACGTACACACATATACGCATCTCTCACTCTCTCAGACTAGTTAGCAGGGAGACCCCAAGCAGACGACGGCACAAATCCCAGCGATGCTCTTTTTTGCATGATTTCAAGCTAAACTGATGTGCTTCAGGAGCGGCAAGGATTAAAATGGTCTATGAGTTCACGACTTGTGAGTTCCGGACCGGTCTTTGGCAGGGATGGAGTGGACAGCTTAATAGGTAGAATTGGGTTCACGATAGGATGAATTACGACTTGGCTGTCAGTACTCTGTAGGAAATGCTCTTTTCAGCTCCGTTCCCCAGACTTGAAGCTTGGCCAACAGGGCTAGACTGCTTGCTGTGAGCCATACCTGTAGTGGTCAGCTCCGATCTCCGGCGGCTACTAACACAAGTTCAGATCCAACAGGATGGATGGGCACGAGTCCTGACAAGAAGAATGGAGACGTCGATTGACTAACTGACTAAGAAAATAGAATTCGAAACAAGTAATGAAAGTGTCATTTTGGTAAAAAGTATCCTCGTGATTCAATTCAATCTTGTTTTTTTTGCTTTGCTTCTGGCCGATAACGGGGGGGCTTTGTCTTTTTTGGCCCTTTGTCTAAACCGAGATTCGCAACTTTGTGCTGTAATTGTATAACTCTTTGTGTATGTGTATGTACCTGTGTCTGTGTCATACGGGTCTTAAAAAAATGCCAGTCAAACAGAGACTTTGTTAGACAGACGTCGTTGAGTAGAACCAAGGTTGGTACCCGAAACGTGTGCTGTCTCTCTACCGTTGATCCGTTTACGTTTTTTATGCTTCCACCGCCTTTACACAGTCATCTACGTAGCGTGTAGTACCCGACAGTATCCATCTCTTGCCATGGTATACCGAGAGAAGGCATTGACAATGTTGTAAGCCAAGTTAGTCGGCGTCAAACTCTATGTGTATCCGCTTGTTTTTGTTGGTGGTATGTGCTGTGTTTAGTGGTTCAGGTCATCGTTAATTTTTGCCCCCTTCGCCTCGTGCACCCCTTGATAGGGATAAGGGAGCAATATCGGACTCATGGTGTGAAAGCTTCTTCGGTTCACTCATCCGTCAGTCAGTCAGACTTGGTTAACGGTGACACTGGAGACGGTTGGGTCCCCTTTCACGCCCCTCTGTGGATGTAAATAATCGAAATTTCAGTCAATGCACAGACGACATGACAAGAATACTCGGGCATCGCCTATACAGAGTGGAGGTGGAAGGCCCCAGTATCATTTTTGTCGGTATCGTTCGAATGCTCGATTTATTTCTTCCATGTTCCGTGCTGTATCCGTAACCGCAAACAAGATTTTTCTTAGCCTCACCCGAAAACCTGGTAGCTAAAAAAGGTACAAGGACCCATCAAGCAAAGGGGTCAGTGGGTTGGATTGGTCTCTTGTGTCTGAACGTCATGCGGGCCGTAACTTTGTAGTCTGTAGTTGAGACGATCGTCTGCCAGGTAAGGTGGACTATGGATTGTAGCCTGCCAGCGCATCCGCTTCATTCTTGTTTCCATGTTATCATCGGCGATGCTCAATGAATTGGATGATCTGAGCTAACAAGATGGTTTCGCACGTGTCTGAGATGAAAATTTCAAGAGTGGATTTTTTTGGTGGGTGAGAGAGTGCTTGGCTTTTGGCGATTATCAGATCAGGGGACCTTGAAATTCTTTTCAGGGGTCTTTTCTTCCTGTCTTTGCATTGACAAGTAGAATTTTTCATCTCTGCTGTTGGGACCATTCCAAGGTTTTGACGTGGTGATGGAGTCACTGGGCGTGTAAAGGATCCAACCAGACATTGAACAAGGGCATATCTCATCTCTCTCTGTCTTCCAACCAAAAGTGAGATGGCGCATAACGTACATACAATCCCTACAGTAAAAAAGGTTCAATGCCGGGAAAAGTACGTACCCAGACACGGGATTGTCGACCGAGATCTACATCATTCCCATCGGCAGGGCCCGACCATCGTGAGTTTTTAGACGTAGAGTTTTTGTGAGTGTACGTAGCCAAGACCAGCCCAGTTTTCTTGGTCTCTAAGAAAAATAAATAAACAATTACTAATAATGAAATCACTGCCAGATCTGTAGCTTTGCTCTCTGGGGGATCGATCGTACGCTAAGCACAAAGCAGATGCATATACAGATACATGTACGATAATCTGCCCATTTTTTTACCCTCTGATATCCGAAACTGAGCGGGTATCCATACTGTACTGTAATACCGTAACATCACTCCGTATAGAAAACATGGGATGATGTTGAGATGGGCTGTTTGCCCTCTCCATCGGCATACGGATCCTCTCCGTTCCGCCTCGCCTCGCTTCGACCGGCAGTGAAACCCCAGGATTCCGGTTCTACCTTTTTGCATTTTGCATTTTGCTTTGCATTGTTTTGCATCAGGAAGAGCAGTAAAGTGGATTCGTGGCTTGTTTCGGGACTATGGGGTTATGTTATGCTTCACCAGCTAGACAACAAATCTCGTTGAGGGATGTTCCTAGATAAGGCTGTTTCGTTTGGCTTACGAGTTCAATTTGAGTTCTATCGATCCATCGTCTTTTTTTAGTAGATGTTTCACTATCAAATCTTCTTGTATCTTCTTTTCTCGTCCTTGTTTTAGTTGTTGTGAATGATGTATATCCACTCACTACCAACCTACGTGGCAACCTCTATGTCTCTATCATGCCATACTCAAACCCTGTAACTAATTGTCTTGTCCCTGGAAGCAGATGAGAAAGGGGAAAGAAAACTTGTTCTAATTGATCGGCGGGGACGGCCCGGAGGTTGCGTTACGCTGTGAATGGAATGGTTGTTGTGCTTCCGGAAGCTCACCTTGAACCTCCCCTCCTCTTCCATTTGGTAGCATGGACCGCTGGGTGACGTCGGCGTTGCCCACGACCCATGTTATTACTACCGCTTACTTATGATTCTTGCCTTGGTTCAAGGAACAAGTTTTGGAACTTCCCTGATCCTGGATAAAGAGAGAGTTGATTTGAGTTTGAGCTCAGTTTCGGCCTGACCCGCCACAAATATCCTGGATACATAATTGATGGACAAAGAATTGTGCATTGTGAATTGGATACAGGGTTACAATTATTATCCATGGTGGCTTTTTGGTTGTATCAAGGCACGGCATTTGCACTCGCTGTAACTGTAACATGCTCATCAATGAATGTCTCTAGTAATTGCTTTTCTTCCTCAACAACTGTTTAAACCAATTGGATCAAAAAGAATGACCTGACCCCCACTGCCGGGTGTCAGTTCGGTAATTGGAATCTGAGGCTCTTACATGTCTCGACTAGAGGCTGGCTGAACTTGTCCAATCAATCATGTATCATAGCAAGGTGAAATATGCTGGAAACAAAACAATAGACAAACCTCTCTCATTGCTATTCTCAATGCAATCATTCCAAAGGACCACGTTTTTCTCTATTGATGTATCACCAGATAGAAAAAGTTTTCTCTCTCTCTTATTTATGCTAATTAAAATGTCTTCCGGTTCGTCGCTTGTGATCCGGTTCCTGTTGTGTTACTCGAGAGATGGAGGTAGGACAAAGGCAAAGGCAGGGCGGTTGTGATACTTGGACATCCATTCATCCATGCGAGTGCTGTGAAACGTAGTACGAGTTCACATGCCTCTGTCCAGAATAGGATATTACACACATATGTAGGTACATACATGCGGACAAACAGTGAGATTCATCAGCCAGCCTCTTTATCTCTTACAAAGGAGGGCGTAGTCAACTCGACGAGTCGGATTGAGTATACAGCCATCCTTGAACATCCCTTTATACGCCGCACATTGTTGCGGCATATAATTCTGCTATGTACTCTATGATATGATGTATCCATGCTCAGCAATTGACGGGTCGGATCTTGTCCCTGTGGTGTGGTTACACCACGTGGAATCCTACCCTCCACAACCGACTGCGGCTCAAAGGCCGAATGGACCTCTGATATTGACTGATACAACTGCATTCAACCAGATTGATGCCTTATTGTTGTTGTTCTCAATGCTGATTTGATCGTCATATTTTACTTCGATAGGCTCTCGCTTTGACACATACAAAGGCCGTTTCAGAAGGGCGTATCGCCCGTTTATGCCGAGCAGGTACTGACTGCACTTTGAACACAAGTTCCCTCGTACTGTATCTATTTTCTGACTACCTACATACGTACATGCATGCATCACCGGCTATTCACGATGTCTTTGCACCGCCCAGTAACGGAAGAATCGGCTATTATGGGTTAATCCGTCTGACATAGTTCTCATTCGTATCGACAATAATAGCTCTGTTTTTTTACTTCTTTTACCAAGACCAATTGCCTCATTTATGATGATCATGATGCGTTGTCTTGCCTCTCTTCTTACGCCATGCAAATGGCGCTCCAATCAATCACCAAATTCCAAAAGGATGGAATTTCTGACACCATTACGGTTATCTCGCCTACAGGAGGCAATACAAGGCTTCTTGCTATGAGACCAACCCCCCCTTCAAAGGGGTGTAACACATGGACATGAGCGCCCTTTGGGGTTCAAAGGTCAGCCATGTCTCTTAGAGCAAATGTTCCACTGTGTTCACGACTTTAAGCCATGAATTCCAATTGCTGTTTGCTTTATCCAATTCGTTAGGCTGGGTAGCGTTGAAGTTAGTGTCTTGTCGTCCACAGAGCTGGGAATTGATAGCCAGTCAGCCCAGCACGTCAGCCCAGAGATGTTTGTCTCGCTGGACTTGTTCTACGTAGAAAGAGCCCCGAAACATGCGCAAGCCTCAAACTAGCCGGTTCATCCGAGGGTGACGGTTCTTTATTGATTAGGCTTGGTAGGAGTACTCAGGCATTGCACAAGATTCAATGGCGATGCGCCTTGTGTTGGTAGATCACGTTGCACTTGCAGACTCAGGAACCTAACTTGGTGTATCTTGAAAGATGGTGTCTCGAGCATGAGAATGAACATGAACATGGCTATAGGCAATGCATGATGCTTATCTCTCTCTCCCTGTAAAAAAAGAAAAAGAAACATTGATCGCACATGTGGCTGGCTTAAAACACGCCTGGAATGGGTTAAAGCCACAAATCCCTTATCTTTGTCCTCAGCTCAGTCAATCATCGAGATTCTGGAGCTTCGAGAAACTTTGTGGAACAACAAGAGTTTATTAGGCCAGGGAGGCTTGAATGAAGGGATGCCTGTGTCTATGTTTGCTGCAAACGTAAGGAATCTTGTTACCTTGTTATGTCCGCCTCATACTGATGATTTCTTTTATTATTTTCTTTTTTAAACGTCTTGTCTCTCGGACCTGTACCCGCTTTCTTTCTTTGTCTTGGGAGTTATTTAAGCTGTGTAACGCGAGCATCTCAGGACCAGCAACCGGGGGAGGCAGCCGGCAACAACAAGGGACTCAAGGCGATTGGGTGTGTTTCTGTTTTCCTGTTTTGTTCCTCTGCATGAGTAGAGTAGAGATTGAGAAAGATATCCCGTGTCGATGACTGGATCTCGGAAGCGCCTACTGAATCAGACGGTAACTGTCAAAAGAGAAAAGAACCGTCGGCTCAACTGAGACAGGTTCATCATCTCTCAGTCATCGGTTATTGTCGTCAAGAGTCGGACAATCACTGACCCAAGATCCAAGACATTAAAGTAGACCTGACTAACCAAAGAGCTTTCCCCAGCTCATGTTCCCCGCGCCGGACCGGTTGACCCCGAATTTGCGGAGTCTTTTGCATGATATCCACGGATGAAGACGGCATCGTTTTTTGTAATTACTACTCTTTGTGTTGCAAAGAGGCAAATTGAGGCGTCTATTTTGCGGTACGTCTGTCTAGATCCAGACCCAACGGCCTCATTTTCTTTTTAGTTTGGTTGATTCATTCACATCCCGGGTGGTGGATAGCTTCATACGAAAACTCCCTCCCAGAATCGGGCATAGATTCAGTGTTCCTGGCGAGAAGAGGCTTTGGCTTTTGGCTCAAGACTCACTAGCAGGTCCTTAATTCTTCACAATGTCGACATTGGAGGGTGACATCCGCATTCAGCGCAGCCAAACAGACTCTGGCCTTACCCTCTTGGAATAACGATGAGGGACCGGCTCCCGCGGGGAGGGCTTCGTAAGCTCCAAACCTTGAAACAATCAACCAGTCAGTGACCTTGGAGGCTTTTTAGTCAATATTGGGAGGCGAAAAAGCCAACAAAGAAAGAGCCGAGAGAAAATAGAGCATTGAACGTGATAAACTTAAACCCAAACCAGACGGTTCCTCCGATTCTCCTCACCTCCATCTCAGTGTTTCCCCCTGGCACCAAAATTTCTCTAGTAAGACGTTGGTAACGATCTTCAAAAAGCTTGGCTTCTTGTGTAAAAAAAGAGTGGACGCTTGCAGGATCTGGGGAGGGATGGGG
>LXHY01000297.1:0-35976 GCA_002093855.1 Fusarium praegraminearum | reverse complement strand
TTATTAATAATAAATAAAAGAGAAGAAAATTTAAATTAAAGTAAATAAGTATTTATATTATATTTAAACCTTATTTATAGGGTAAAGTAAAAAAAAGGTTATATATAGGCAAAGGAGTTATAATACCCTTTATAAAGTGTAATTATTAGGAAAACTTTATCTTTATCTGATCGGTAGCTCAGAAGACTCGCCAATTTCTTCCAAGAAACTCAACGCCGCATCAGGTGATTTTTCTGAACTGCTGTCTATACAAACACGGCGTTATTAGTAAATAGCTTTTCTTTCCTTCGAGTATTGTTTCTAATAGGGTGAGCACTGACCTGTAGCTCTGTTACGTTGTCGCCGTGGTCTCCTGATCAGTGACGACGAATTCTGGACGGTATTGACGCGAAACACCTGCAGGCTACATTCCTGGTGCTTCTTCTTGCACTGAGTGCACTGTGGCTGCTTCTGGTCACACTGAAGACACAAGTCAGCTCCAATTTGGAAGTGTGGGACTGGCACAACGTACCTTGCGCTTCAACCGCTTACAGCGTAGACATGCCCCTTGCTTGCGTTGCAAGGAAGCAGCTCCATCTGCCATGATGGTGTTAGATTCCAGCCGGTTCCTGTGGGGGCAGTCGAACCGCGCGTTAACTGATTAAAGGTGTCGGAGGAACTGGATATGCGGGTGAGAGGCGAACTTGCGGAGAAGCAGAAGCCCCCTGATGGATGCGGGGCAAGCCAGACAAGACGGTAGGCGAAAGACCTATCTCTCGTCGTCATAGCGTTGTGATAACTGTACGGACCGGGCGACAGGCATATCTACCACAGTGACCCAACCACTACTTTCCATTCCTATCTCGTCCAAATGGGGAAAATATGCCGCATTTTCATCAACGCCAGGGATAATCCTTAGTTGACCTGACTTTCTCCATAGAATTCCGAACCCTGTTGTTCCATAGATTATCTTTTATACACGCGAGCACTAGTTTGACTGTTCACGACATGACTGGCGATAGCCAACTAATGGTTAACTTATACGATAGAAAAGAATTGTACTGAATTACCCGTGGTATAGATCGTGCTGTATAAACTGCAGCGTTTATTTATTCGACTCCTCTGCCGCAGCCGACAAACATATTATCAACTGATATTCTGCCTCTGTATCACAGTTGTGTTATTGCCAAGTTCGAAAATGAACTCCATCCCTAGAGCAAAACACCTGGGCCGAAAGCAATGCAACCGGCTTCAAAGATTCTACTTCCCTCGTCATCGACATCTTCACACAGTCCCTCTCATTATTAATGGCAAAGACATCACCACCGATGAAACGTTTCCAGTCATCGGATGCTCAGCAGGCAAGGAAATCTCACGTTGCTCAACGGTATCCAACCAAAATGTTCTCGATGCTGTTCATGCAGCAAAGACGGCCTTCCCGGCCTGGTCTGCGACAAAGCCGTCCGAACGGAGAGATATCTTTCTTCGAGCTGCTGATATTTTTGCCAAACGCAAGGAAGAGTTATCTGGCTATATACGAGAAGAGATCGGTGCAAGCAAAGAGTATCAGGAGTTCATTATTGGTCTAGCTATTGAGGGCTTGAAGGATACTGCTGGGAGGATTGCAGGGGCTGTTACAGGTCAGATACCAGTATCAATCCACCCAAATACCTCTGCACTTGTTCTCAAAAGACCTTACGGAGTTGTTCTTGGAATTGCACCTTGGTAAGAAATTCCTGCAGATAAGAAAACCACAGCTGACCTGTTCTAGGAACGCCCCTTATCACCTTGGTCTCCGATCCATAACATTCCCCATAGCTACTGGTAACACTGCTATTCTCAAGGGACCTGAACTCTCTCCACGATGCTACTGGGCGTTCTCGGACGTGTTCAGAGAAGCGGGACTTCCCGATGGTGTTCTAAACACTATTTTCCATAAGCCATCTGATGCTGCAACGGTCACAGACCAACTGATTGCTCATCCTGATATCAAGAAGATCAACTTCACTGGCAGCTCCAAAGTCGGAAGTATCATATCTGCTAGTGCGGGGAAGCACTTGAAGCCTGTTCTGATGGAGCTTGGAGGAAAGGCCAGTGCCTTGGTCCTCAAGGAAGCCGACTTGGATAATGCTGCAGTCCAGTGTACTCTGGGGGCCTTTTTGAATGTCAGTTTTGATGCCTATATTCCGCCCTTAACTTATACTGACTCTCGAACTCTAGGCTGGCCAGATATGCATGTCGACAGAACGCATTCTCGTTCACTCATCCATTGCTAATGTATTCAAGGCTAAACTTCAGAAAACGATTAAGGCCATGTTTGGATCGCCCGAGACCACACCAGTCCTGGTGACGGCTGGGTCTGCGGAACGAAACCGTGATCTTGTCAACAAAGCACTTGCTCAAGGGGCCGAAGCAGTCTATGGCGACTCTCAACCCGTTGAGAGCGCAGCGACCAAGATGACGCCCGTGGTTTTGACAAACATTAACAAGGACATGGATATCTACAAGACAGAATCCTTTGGTCCCAGCGTGTCGCTCTTCACATTCAACGATGAGGATGAGGCCTTGAGGCTGGTTAATGATACAGATTATGGTCTGTCTGCCTCGATCTACACCAAGGATCTCAACAAAGCACTGTCAATGGCGGAGGAGATCGAATCTGGCGCTGTGCATATCAACTCTATGTCTGTTCATGATGAGTTTGCTCTGCCGCATGGTGGAGTTAAGAGTAGCGGGTTCGGACGGTTCAATGGCTACCAAGGTTTGGATGAGTTCCTTTACTACAAGACAGTTACGTGGACACAGTAGACGTATCTATGCCGAACGTTGAATCTGCTCTATGGTACTTAATTATTGTATATGGACTTGATTGAACTCCAGTAACTGCAGCCTTGTACCAAGGTGTATGCGTGAGAGTCAAGATTTCCTTATTACTTGACTGCGCATGATAATTCACGAGGGATGTACCCGACAGTAGAGGGTTGATTCGTTTACGGCGCTTCCTTAGCTACTGACATTGACTAGAATCATGTTTATATTGAAAGTGATAAAATAGAAGTGATGTGTGACACTTTTCGCCTGATAATGCTGGCTCTAGATAGCCAAGCTTGAGTCCTCGAACAAGGTTCCCCGCATGTTGACGAACAGTCTAGATAGGCCTTAGTTAGGTCGATTGGCGTGTTGTTGCTGTAATCCATGTTGAATAATATACTAGACTAGTACATTTAAGGCAATTTAGCCGCATTCTATAGATCATGAACATGAAGTTGTCAATCATGGGCCTGAATGATAGGTTCATCTGTGGCACGGGGCTGTTTCTGGTAGAGGGTCTTACTCATGGCCCAGTTTGCAGAAGACTGAGGAGGGGAATAGAGAGCTCTGAGTCTCTCCACGCAGATAATACATACAGAAAGGTCACACAAGAAATCCAGTTCAGTTACAGTTCTCACTGTACTCAGACTGTTAATTGAAACGAACCTCGGGGACTGGGAAGAGCAATATGCCGATAATCTAGTTGAATGATAACAATAATAATAACAAGTTCTACTCCCGATCTTTCCTGAATCCGTCCCATCGTTCAAATCCTTCAATGTTAAACCCCAGCATATCCAACATACGACCCACGCTCTGATCGACGACCTCCTCAAGGCTCTTAGGCCGCGTATAAAATGCTGGCACGGGAGGAAATATAACAGCTCCAGCTCTTCGCAAGAACAACATGTTGTCCAAATGTATGTCGATGAGCGGCGTCTCACGGATCGCAAGCACAAGCTTCCTGTTCTCCTTCAGGCTGACATCTGCCGCGCGAGCGATTAACTCATCGCCAAACCCAATTCTGATTGCTGCTAGTGTCTTCATGCTGCAAGGTACCACTACCATGCCGTCGTGCTGGAAAGACCCTGATGCGATCGGGGCTGACATGTCTTTCGAGGTGTAGTTGCTATGTGCCAGACTTCGTATTTGAGATTCAGTAAGTGAGCACTCATATTTCAATGTGGCAAGAGCCCATTTACTGATTATTAGGTGTGTTTCGACGTCAAGTTCTTTGAGGATCTCCAGAAGTCTGATAGCGTAGGGTGTGCCCGTGGCTCCTGTGATACCCACGACGATGCGCTTTGGTCGAGGAGGCAGAAAGCGCACTCTGGATGGCTTAACGCTCTGTGTAGAAGATGCTGTCGTGTCTTGATATACATCAGGCTGGTTTGATCGGCTCAACGGGGTTGTTCGGAATCCTCGACAGGATTGATCCCATGTCTGATGCAATCGAGGAGGAGCCACATTGAATGCCCTTCTGATACTGTGTGAAGGAACTGATAATAAGTATGGCATTTCGTGATTTGTTTAGAAGATGCTGCTTGGTCGTCTAATGCAAATATGATCAGACGAGATGGCAAGTGATATCCATGTAAATTAATGCTTATCTTACATACAAACTAATTGGACCATGGAATCCAAACAAGAACTCTCCACAGTCTGTTCAGCGTTATCAAATGGTAGCACTAAGTTCCGCCGCCTTCCGTACTTCCGATTAAGTTCCGCTCTTGCATGCAGGACCCACGGAACGGAATGTAAGGGGAGGGTGATAGTGGAGACAGCCAGTTCCAGGTTCGTGTAAGTCATTCTAGTTATGAAAGAACCCGAAGTCTTCCCTTCGATCACCATTGCGATTCCATCAATCCATAACCATGGCAATTTCGGGACGTTATATCAGCCTAGCTACACGATGCACTGGTGCCAGGGCATTATCGACAAGTAGAACAATATCTACGACCAATAAACAGCTTGAGGTTGACCCTATTGAAGCTCAGCTGGACTTTCGAAAGTTCCTCGACATTCTACGCCAAGATGGTGATCTTGCCGAAATCAACAAAGAGGTGGATCCTCATCTTGAGATCGGAGCTATATGCCGTCGAGTGAGCGAGATTCGCGACAAAGCACCTTTATTTAACAACGTCAAAGGGTCTACGGATGGCCTGTGGCATATTTTTGGTAACGCTGCGAGCCTTCGAAAAGGAGACAAGGAGAAGTTTGGACGAGTAGCAAGAAACCTTGGTTTACCAGCTACAGCTACGTGGAAGGATATCTCAGACCATTTTATATCCTGGAAAACAGCTAAGCCCATTCCTCCCAACATTCTAACAACGGGCCCATGCAAGCAAAACAAGATATTTGGCTCTGATGTTGATCTCGAGTCGTTGCCAGTTCCTTATCTCCATGAAGGTGACGGTGGCAAATATCTAGCCACTTATGGGATCCACGTTTTGCAGACCCCGAACAAGTCCTGGACGAACTGGTCAATTTTCCGTGGTATGGTTCACGACAAGAACCACCTTGCGTGCCTGGTTGGCACAGGACAGCACAATGCAATTATTCGAGACAAATGGCTGGCCGAGGGCAAGACAGAGATGCCCTGGGCATTAGCCCTCGGTGTCCCTCCTATCGCATCCATAGTGGCAGCCATGCCGGTCCCAGAAGGTGTCTCAGAAAGCGAATACATCGGTGCAGTGACGGGAAAGCCACTCGATATGGTAAAATGCGAGATGAATGATCTTCTTGTTCCTGCGTCAAGTGAGATCGTACTTGAGGGTACCATGTCACTCGTTGAAAAGGGTACTGAGGGACCCTTTGGGGATTACTTGGCGCTTGTCTTTGATGGAGAGGGTGGTAAAGGACCTTTGTTTAGGGTCGACGCCATCACGTATAGGGACAATGCGATATTGCCTATATCATGTCCTGGAAACATTGTTGACGAATCTGTAAGCCCTGTCTGCTCTTGGTATCTATTCTAAACGTCATATTAACTTTCTACAGCACACAACAGCTCAACTTGCAGCTCCCGAAGTGCTCCTCCTGTGTCGGGAGCATGGCCTTCCCATCAAAGAGGCTTTTTGCCCCGTCGAAACACTAGCAACATGGTGTGTCTTACAAGTAGACACAGAGAAGCTCAGAACCCTAAAAACCACTTCCGAGGAGTTCTGTAGACGCCTCGGAGACATTCTGTTCAAAAGCAAGAGTACAATGCTTATAAATCGAGTTCTACTCATAGGAGACGACGTGGATATCTACGACTGGGACAAGGTCATGTGGGCGTTCACAACTCGGTGTCGACCAGGGCATGATACATACCATTTCGAAGACGTGCCTTCACATCCTCTGACGCCTTATATGACGCAGATACCCGGGAGGCCGAGAAGAGGTGGCAAGGTTGTTTCTGACTGTTTGCTTCGTTCTGAATATGACCGGCCGAGGGATTTCAAGGCAGTCGATTTTGAAACATCTTATCCGTCTCATATCAAGACTAAGGTTCTAAAGAACTGGACATCGATGGGGTTCTCATAGATTAGGGCAATTTAATTATATTACATTTGAACCAAATCAACAGCAGTCGACCAGGATTTAAACACTATGTGTAGATGCAGGTAATAAATTTGGCAATCTCCAGATTTACATGGACTAAATTGCGAATTTACTTGACTAAGACTCCGATTGGTTGAACCTGTGATCACGACAGACATGCTAATATGGCGACATCTAATTGCAGCGATTTCATACCATGAAAGCATGCTAGTGATGTCATAAGATAAGTATCAATACTATGAATTGTCGAAATACGATCGCATCGTCATATTCTCCAGCTCTTTGAACTTTTTCAATTGCCGAAAAATGCAACCTTCTCGATATTTGGGCAGGGATTACATGGTGCAATACCTACATTGAAACACATCATTCATAAACTATGAATATACTTATCTGTAGTTCCCCTATAGCCGTGATACATGCTTACCTGTTGTGACTCTTGTAACTAACGCAGTATGGAAACCGGACTCAAGAACGACTCTCCGCCAGACCTCAGCGATGAGGCAGGCACAGTTTCAACAGAAGCTACAGTAAACGAGAAAGCTCTTTTACGCAAACTCGATCTACGACTTTTGCCCGCCGTTGGGATATTGTATCTTCTGTCATTCTTAGATCGCAGCAATGGTACGACGTGACTCGAATAAATGAATGCACCGGAGCTAACGTATCTTGATTAGTTGGGAACGCTCGCATCGAAGGGATGATTGATGATTTACACATGTGTAAGATTCACCATGCTTTCTTATTTGATATTTCTGACTAATCTTAGCTGGTAATGAGTACTTGACTGGATTGACTCTCTACTTTATCGGTTATGTTCTCTTCGAAGTATGTAATTCCGCCATAGGTTCCGCCGTCTTCTAACAACACTTAGATTCCGTGCAATATCATCCTCAAAAAGACGACCCCTCAGCTATGGCTTCCCACACTTACAGTCGCCTGGGGAGTTGTGGCAACCCTGCTTGGCATTGTCCAAAACAAAACAGGTTTCTTTATCGCTCGGTTCTTCCTTGGTGTGGCAGAAAGTGGACTATTTCCAGGTAAACCCCAATGGATAGTTTCTTCAGAAGATGTACTGACGAACCTTAAGGTGTGGTGTATTATTTCTCAATGTGGTATAAGCGACGCGAAAGACAGTTTCGTATTTCACTATTCTTCAGCGCTGCTTCACTCGCTGGAGCTTTCGGTGGTATCCTAGCATATGTATGATTCTTCATATCCAGATTGTTCAATTACTGACCAAAACAAGGGCATTGGAAAAATGTCAGGTATAGTCTGGGAGAACGGATGGCGATGGATCTTTATTCTCGTGAGTACTTGCCGGAGGTCCACGTACTAGGCTGACCCATGTTCAGGAAGGTATCGCCACGGTCCTTGTGGCTGTCGCAGCGTATTGGTTCATTGAGAACTATCCCGACACGTCCAAGTTTCTCACCAAGAGCGAGCGGTCTTTTATTCATGAGCGTCTGCACGCGGACAGTGACGCTATCCGCCAAGAGAAGTTTAGTTGGGCTTCTGTACAAGAAGCGTTCAGAGATCCAAGCTGCTGGCTCTATGGGTTAGGTTTCCATACTATGAGTTTGCCATTGTATACACTCTCCCTTTTTCTGGTATGTATTTCTCCGAACTGGGTCTTGTGCATAAAATACTAACTGATTAGCCCACGATTATCAAGGATCTTGGCTATACAGCAGCGGTCGCCCAGCTTTTGACCATCCCACCTTACGCCGTTGCCTTTGTTAGCACCCTCGGTGTTGCCATAGCCTCCGAAAAACTTGCCAAGCGCGCCGTTTTTATCGCTGGCTCCTCAGCAGTTGCTGCCATCGGATACATAATCCTCCTCGCCAACACGAACCCCACCGCAAGACCTGGCGTCTCATACGTGGGAACATTCTTCGCCGCAGCTGGAATTTACCCCGGCACCGCCTTGGTTCTCAGTTGGCCCGCTATCAATGTCTCTGGACAAACTAAGCGTGCCATTGCAAATGCTATGCAGATCAGTATTGGAAACCTTGGTGCGGTGATGGGAACACAGTTGTACAGGTCGGGCGATGGACCACGGTTTGTGGTTGGTCACTCTATGGCTTTGGCATATCTGATTGCGAATATTGTTGTGGTGAGTATTTTGGGGTGGCGATTGAAGAAGCAGAACCAGAGTCGGGCGGCTATCAGTGAAGAGATCAAGCATGTGGGCGATGTGGAAGATTGGAAGGGAGATTCGGATTCCAGATGGAGATTTGAGTATTAGGTTGACAAAAATGATATTATATGTGAGCTCGAACTTTCTTCAAGTAATGCCTCCATCTTTGGAATCAGTACAAGATTATCAAGCGGTCGTTACAATTATCCGTTGAGTATTTCAAATACCAACAATATCAATTTGAAGAAGGCGATTTAGAAAGTCGATATCGAGTTCATCAAGTACCTTCATGAAGGGTGACTTTTCCTACACAATTTACTCTCATATCTTAATTCGAATTGTTGAACAAGTGCGTAGAGTTATCTGAGCTACTAGATATATAGAAGCCAATGCACCCAGATGTTAAAGTCACATCGTGTTGCTCAGTAGAATGCAATATCTATTTATACAGCATTGTAGACAACATGTTCAGATTTATTCCAACGCCTCCAGTTCCTTCTTCTCACTCTCTCCCAAAAGACCCAGTGCCTCTCTTCGTGTCGGTGCTGATGCATCGAAATAAGGCTTCTCAGCCAGTGAGGTTACCCGCGTGCCATGTCGTGGCTCTCTTCCACTGTAGTCCCAACTAGCGTTGTGGATAGTAATGCTATAACAATTAACATCAGCGAAATACTTTTACAACCAACTGAGTACTTACCGATTATCCCAGAGCGCCGATGTTCTGGGTGTCCACTTGAAGCGTACCTGTATGTCAACATTTGTCTCATAGACATCATACAGGTAGTTAAGTATAACATCGCTCTCTGCCTTGTCAAGACCGACGATTCTGTCCGTCATTGCACGGTTTACCCAGAGCGCTTTCCAGCCTGTCGCAGGGTGGACTCTGACTAAAGGATGAACCCTTTCGACATACTTGGGACCCTGTTCAGGATGGTCGCGGTCGAGGTATGGGTGCGCAGACTTGTAAACAGCTGAGCGACCATCGATGATCTTTCGAAAACCAGGTGAGAGCTTTTCATATGCTGCGTAGCCAGAGGCCCAGAGTGTATCACCTCCAACGGAAGGAACAGTATCATTGTGAAGGTGTGTGATACCTGCGGGCTGTTTCTCGTGCACCAAGTCTGAGTGCCAGCGAGACGCCCCTCCTGGCTGGCGAAAAGTGGCGGGACGCTCTGTCGCTTGCAGATCGGGCCAGAGAACACTCACACCTGGGAGACCTGGAACCTGAGGCACCTGAGGCTTTTGTCTTTGTTAGTTTCCAACTACAGCAATTGAGAGTATCGTTACTTACATGGACTTCAACTTCTCCATACCACTCGCCGAGTTCCTTCTGCTGCTGCGGCGAAAGATCCTGGTCCCTGAAGAAAACAACACTTCTCTCCGCAATCAAAAGCGCAAGTTCATCACGCTGTTGATCAGTGAGGTCCTTCAACTGCAAGCCCTCAATTTCGGTTCCGATGTACGCCGTAAGATCAGTGACTTTTGTCGCGGCAGACAAAAGACTCTTCTTCGACTTGTCAGCCCGCGCACCTACATCCACGTAGTCGCGAGGCTTGTCGCGAATCTTGTACACATCGTCAAGATACAATGGACGAGATGGAC
Source organism: Fusarium praegraminearum (assembly GCA_002093855.1). Classification (NCBI taxonomy): domain Eukaryota; kingdom Fungi; phylum Ascomycota; class Sordariomycetes; order Hypocreales; family Nectriaceae; genus Fusarium; species Fusarium praegraminearum. Next base: position 25,898 of record LXHY01000297.1, on the reverse strand, counting down.
GGTAAGGATATCCTTTGGAAAGATCTACACCTGATTTTTCGAGACGCTGCTTAGCAGCATCTGGGAGGGCGAGGGTGTCCTTGATGGGAGGGGCAACATCTTTAATGCTGGAATCAATTGGTGCAGGAACCATTTTGTGCTGTGTAAGTAAATATGTGATAATTATGCTTTACAAAGGGAACTCTCGATACTTGGATCAACAGCATCTACATATACTGCAACTTTCTCCCCACAGTACTACCCTAGGATCACGTCATGCAGACACAGAATGGCAAGGGCCAATTTATCTAGATCCCATTGGTAGGTCGTCCAGATGCAATATGCAAAGCGTATTGCAACATAGATACGGGTTTCTTTCTTTGCAGATTGCGACATTAAGTAATGTTATCTAAGTCGGGGTCACTCCGAATCACAAGATAGGGTTCTTGGGATAGTAGATAGTACTCAATCAATTCACAAGCAATTTAATAAAGCAAAGTCTGAGTTCCATAAACAGATCTACTAATTTAGTCTTTTGTGTCTTCAGCCGCCGATTTTTCTAATGCCCCAAGGACTCTATCTGGTAACTCAGGCTTTACTATTGTTGACCCATGATAAGTAAAAGTATCGAGAGAGTATCAAAACGACATCATATATGGAGTCATACAAGCCACATGACTGGTTGTCTCATACAAGCCAAGTGGCTGAGCAGAAGGATGAACAAATATCCACTATTACATAATACCATTTTAGTTCAGACGGGCCATGACACTCCGCTACGGTCTCTCCAACTTGGAGATTCCCGTATTTTGTATCCTGGAACTCTATCGGAGCATCTCTACCCGCCCTCTGCACCTTCCATCACACAAGCAACCAATCTATTGACAAGCCACCGTGTGTTGAGTCGGGCTTGAATTCACCGGTGTTTGTCACGTACTATCTCCGCTATTTATCTGTCCTGTCATATCCTCATCAGACAGCCTACCCTATAATGGCCTCGAGAAGCAGCCATTCAGCTGAGACAGGGACAGGGCGACAACCGAAATCATTGGCTAAAGCATGTATATCATGCCGGACAAAGAAGATCCGATGTGATGCTGCACGGCCCAGATGCCGTAATTGTCAGAGTCAAGGTCGCGAGTGTGTTTACCACAACGAAACACCACGAAAACGGTAAGCGAATGGCTTTGTATCGTGACTTGACTTGTTTCCCTGCTAACTGGCCCCAGTCCCACATTCTCGCAGATTATCAAACTAGAACGCGACGCGTCTGCTCTCAAGGCGTTCATCGTGACTCTCAAGCAAAGTGACGCTGAGAAACGTGAACAATTGCTCTCATCCGCTGTTGATAACAATGGGAATGTCATCTTGCCAGGATTAGTAAACGACGCTACTCCCAGACAAACTCAACCTTCTTCAATTGGCCAGCCTGCGATTATATCCGACGACGAGCTGGATATTGCCAATTTTGTATCTGTTGACGACTCTGGCGAGACTAACAGCTTTGGCCCCTCGTCAGCATTGTATAACCCAGCAAAAAACAGCCCCGGCAAGATCACACAATATGATCCGGCATGGGCTGAGAACGTCAAGAATAGCCTGATAGCAAATGCTGCTCTCCAGAGACATCTAGAATATGGACTCATGAAGCATCCAACTATCGCTGGGGTACCGACCGAGTTAGCAATGCACTTGCTCAACCTTCACTGGGATCGTCAACACCACACATTCCTTCTTACCTACAGACCTGCTGTCATGCGCGATTTGCAATGTTCGGGTCTGTATTGTTCCACTTTCATGCTTAACGCCATCTTTGCCTGCTGTAGCAAGTTCTCGCCTCGTCCTGAGGTCAGAGAAGACCCCGGTGACCCATCAAGTGCTGGTCTTCGATTCTTTAATCGGTGTGATGAGCTTCTTGCACAAAATTCTCTTTTGATGAGACCGCATATTACAACAATCGTGGGCCTTCTCCTACTTGGTTCAACTTACAATGCGCGTGGAGAGACATCAAAAGGATGGTTATATACTGGCTATGCCCTGCGGATGGTATATGATTTAGGTCTGCATCTAGATCCTAAACAGACGACAGATCACTCAGAGGATATTGAGATCAAGAGACGAGTGTTCTGGGGCGCCTTTGTCTGCGATAAGCTACAAAGTCTTTACTTGGGTCGACCTGTGGCTATTAATCTTTGCGACTCCCAAGTATCACGCGAGTTTTTGGACCTATATGAAGAAACAGAGCCATTTCATCTTCCCAACTCGACAGTGGAATCTACTCCTGGTTTGCCTAGGAATATGGATGATATGGTTCCCAGGTATTCAGTATCAACCTTCCAACAATTATGCCTTTTGTCTAAGATAATGACGAATATTATCAATCGTTTCTATGTTGTCGGAGCCACATTCTCAAACGCCCAGAACAGTCTCTTGAAAATTGAGCAGGCGTTACAGAAATGGCGAGAGGACTTGGCTCCCGAGCTCGACTTCCAGCCCTGGACTTCTACCAGGACGCAAGCTCAGACCCCAAATATTATGGTCTTACACAATTTGTACTACTCCCTCATCATCTTGGTTCATCGACCATTTATCTCAGACGGACATCTTCGCTCCACCGGAACACCCTCTCGATCGTGGGAGCAATGCACAGTTGCAGCGAGATGTATCACAAGTATAGCATCCGTTTACAAGTCGACGTATGAACTCACTGGAGCGCCATATGTTTTGGCATACACAGTCTACGTGGCATGCACCATACACGTCCGCAACGCTGCTTCGCAAAGTCACAAGGAGGAGCATCTGGATCTGTTGAGGAGGAGTTTAGAATGCCTGGATGAACTTTGCATTGCGAATCCCGGCGTTGCGAAGCCGGCTAATAGTATCAGGCGCCTTATTGAAGCTAGCCGACTTAACCTGACAGTTGGTAAGTCAAGACAGCCTCGTTGCATTGATCTTTAAACTCAACGAATCTAGGAGAAACCAACTCTGGCATAGGAGCTGATATATCGATCGACTTGGATGCAATTCACAATTCGTTCAACACAACAGAGTGGCCCTATCAAAATTACGACATGAGCACCGGGGATGCAGACTTCAGTTTGCCACTCGATCCGTTATTTGGCTGGATCAATGTACCAACACCGTCATTAGACCAAGATACACAACTACCACTTATCTAGGGATCAAATGGATGTCTGTATATCTTTGTAATGCCGTTATTGGGCCTTAATAAGATCACAGGCAAGGGTTGAAGCAAAACTAGAGAATGACATATTCCGTCACATTCATTCAATGTTTGATAATAATAAAGGAATATATCTAAACAGATTAGACAAGAATGGGTACCTACCGTGTATGCAAAGCAAAGCATGTCTCCCTTGTGAGTCTGATGGAATGGCATCGGCTAATGTTGGCTGTTAGCTCAATGCCGAGACCTCCACTCGGAGACTCACTTTCCGAGGTTCTGTGGGTCCCGGAGAGTGATCCTCCTGTTGTGTCAATTGCCGTCTCTCTTAAAATACCTGGAATCAAATCTATCAATTCATAGATATATTAAATACTCAAGACACGATAACTTTCATTTAATTCCCAAGCATCTAAGCATATTTTTCATCTCCTGTGCATGATACTTTCTGATTCCACCTTCAATCACCCAAACACTTCCAACCCCACCTCTTTCACAACATGGCTCGTCATCTCCCCGAGAACGTTGACGTCTTGATCGTGGGCAGTGGCAATGCCGGATTCGCAGCAGCTCTCTCTGCAGCCGAAAACGGAGCCAAGAGTATTCTACTCATAGATAAGTGCCCCGAAGAATGGGTCGGTGGTAATTCTTATTTCACCGCTGGCGCCTATCGAATCGCCCACGGCGGGCTGAACGATCTCTTACCCTTTGTCAACAATGTTTCCCCCGAGCAAGCACGAAAGATTGACCTCGCGCCCTATACCGAGAAGGACTTCCAGGATGATATGGACAGGGTGTGTATGGGACGTTCAGACCCAGAACTGGCCAAGACACTTATTCAAAACTCCAATTCAACTATCAAATGGCTAGCTGCAAATGGTATCCGCTTCCAGCTTTCTTTCAACAGACAGGCTTACGAAGTTGACGGGCGGATCAAGTTCTGGGGCGGTCTCCACATCAAGACCCAGGATGGAGGCAAGGGTCTCATCCAAGACTACCTTGCTGCGATCAAGAGGCGGGGTGTTCAAGTTTCGTGGTCTACAGCGCTCACAGGACTACAAAAGCATTCGACTAACGACAGCTACGATGTTCAGCTGTTAGTCAATGGTAATAAATGCTCACTCAACGCCAGCGCCGTTGTGTTGGCTGCAGGAGGATTTGAGTCTAATCCTCAGATGCGAAGCCAATTCATTGGTGCCGGGTGGGACATGGCTATGGTTCGCGGAACACCTTACAACACTGGAGATGTTTTGAACCTGGCCATCGAACAACTAGGAGGGAAGGCTGTCGGAAACTGGTCTGGGTGCCATTCCGTTGCCTGGGACGCCAATGCTGACCCAAATACCGGCGATCGGGAAGCTTCCAATGAGTACACCAAGTCGGGTTATCCTTTGGGCCTCATGCTGAATGTCGATGGTCAGCGTTTTGTCGACGAAGGTGTTGATCTGAGGAATTACACTTACGCAAAGTTCGGCCGGGCTATCCTCCAGCAGCCAGAACAGTTAGCTTTCCAGGTTTGGGATTCAAGGACAATGGACTGGCTGCGGATGGAAGAATATCGCGAGGAGCGTGTCGAGCGCATATTTGCAAAGACAGTGGACGAGCTCGCCCAGAAATGTGCAGAGCGTGGACTTCGAGACAAAGCCGCTTTTATCGATACAATCCGAGAGTACAACGAAGCAGTCTACGCGCATCGTCAAGAGAATCCCAACGCCAAATGGGACCCTGCCATCAGAGACGGCGTCTCAACTCAGTCTTCAAAGAAGAAGCTGGCTTTGGCCAAGTCCAACTGGGCGTTGCCCTTGGATAAGGGTCCCTACATGGCAGTCAAGGTGACTTGTGGCATCACCTTTACCTTTGGAGGTGTCAAGATTGATCCCCAATCCGCCCAGCTGATTCACGGTGTGACAGGCTCTCCAGTACCAAATGTGTTTGTCGCGGGAGAAATGGTGGGAGGGTTATTCTACTCTAACTATCCTGGCGGAAGCGGCTTGACGTCTGGCGCTGTGTTTGGAGCGAAAGCTGGGAAAGCTGCTGCAAAAGTCGTTGCAAAGAGACAAACTGGTCAATCGTTTTCAAGCCGTCTGTGAACAAGACTGATTAGCTTTAGTATGCATCAGGGTTAAAGTTTAAAAACCCCTGGCTGAACGGAACTGTTCCATTGCTATAGTTGGTGGTTATTAGTACAACCTTACTCTGAAGACTAAGCCAATACAGACATTTCCGTTGCCGGAATTGTTCCATATATCAGTCTAGTGCGCGTTGTAAGCAATTGTAATGAAACGCTACTATATCCGTAGTAGCTCTGTGCTCTTGATAACGCCCCTTTCGTAACGTAACGCATGAGAACACACTCGCATTCTCCTATCCATTAACCCTGCTCAATTAGTTCCATCCCCCTTGGCGAGCCAAGTAGTTAGTAGCTGTCCAACACCAAGAGGCGGGCTCGGCACCAGTAACGAGCAGCAAACACTCTCAATCCTCGACTCGTTACAAGACACTTATCACCGGTGGCGTTTTTCGGGCCACTCATGCACCTGAATATAACGCCATGGATCCATTACCCCAACCCTAAAACTCAAGGCTGAACAGTAAACGGTACGCGAGCTTATCAATATCAATAACGCTTCTCTAGTATAGGGTTAGCTTTATCTGGGGAAACAATAGTATCAAGCCCTCTCCAACTGAGCGAGTCAGTGCTTCCCATTGCCATATGCAGCGCCGCTCTCTACCGTTGATCATAACGCAGGTTACGTCCACATTGCATCACAGGTCATTTCTCACACTTTTCCATTGTCCTCTTTCTCTGTTGTCCAAGACCTATCGCTTGTTTCACAGGCACATCATCGTTTTTGTATGACATTCCACTGCATGCACACATGACCAAATAATGGCTGGGCTTCAACCCAACATCTGGGCCGGCGTCGCCATTCCTTGGCTTGCAGCGCTGTGCTCACTTGTTATGCGTGTTTGCGCCCGACGAATGACCAAGATGAGTTGGTGGTTCGATGATTACTTTTCCATCCTGGCATTCTTGTTCGCAACAGGTTACTGCGGCATCATGATTGAGTGTATGCGACACTCCAAGATCATGTTTGGGCCTTGACTGACAATCACCTAGGGACGCTACACACCTACCTCGGCGTCAAAATCCCGGACTCGATAACCGGTGATGCAAGGGAGGCAATCTTACAACAAGCCCGCTTCCTTAGCTTCTTGAACTCCTTGTGCTATGCTTCATCAATCGCCTGTTCCAAGATAGCCATTTTGACACTATACTGGCGTCTCTTTAGGATTTCCTCCATCCGCATACCGATCCTAGTCATGCTTGTGATGGTAGTCATATGGATTATCCTCAGAACATTTATGCTCACCTTCCGCTGTGTCCCTGTACAATCACTATGGGACTATAGCATTACAGACAAGGTCTGTAACATTGACAGTGGCGAATTCTTCATGGGTACTATTACTACTCATTTTATCATGGATATTGCCATTCTCATTTTGCCAATTATCGAAGTGGTTCGACTTTCTCTACCAGTGGGACAGAAGCTAGCTATCACTGCTTTGTTTCTACTTGGAGCTATGTATGGTCTATCCACAATACTGTGAAATTTCTGGACTTCATTTATGCTAATTAATATCTACAGCGTCTGCTTTGCCTCCATGTTTGTTCTGGTCGAACTTGTCAACTACGACAACAACACAACTCAAATGCCTTATGACTATGCTATGTTTTGCATCTTGGGATCAGTTGAAGTGAACATTGCTATTGTTTCAGGCGAGTAATGATCCAAATCACTGAATTATGATTACCTCTACTAACTCAAATAAACCAGCTTGCTTTCCTCTTTTACGCCCAATCTTCAATCACATACTACCCGCCAGATTTCTTTCCTCGTATGGAAAGAGCAGTCAGCGCGTCAGTCGACCAAGTAATGCTATCAAATTAACAACTCTTGTTAGATCTACCAAGGACAAGGAGCTGGATGACTCAAGCTCAACACACCACCTAGCTGATATGGAAAACGGACTACACTACGATTCAGGAAATGTTCAATATCCAAAAGGAGTACATACAGTCATCTGTAGTCGGAAGTCGGTTTCTGGATCTAATGACAACATGTCGGGGATATATGTGCAGAATGATACAGTCGTGGAGGTGAATCATCTTTAGATTGTAAGCCGGTGTATAGTATTATCTTGAGCAACCAATTTACCCTGAAGACGCTTACACGTGGGACTTTCAATTATGTGAAGTATCGTAATAGAATTGGGAGCATTACGTGATTTATTGCAGGCAAATCTGCGACACCTCTCATCTAGATTTTAATTTTCAACAACGCTAAAGTCCAGCCTAGGCACTAGACAACAATGTAGCATTGTTTGCTTTTAGTGGCTGTTTGACAGTCTTTTAGCCCAAGAGACCAACCTGTTTCAAGACCGTTTGTTTCCTCATTAGTTACTAGTCTTATTTGCTGCATAAATAAGTTTGTGCTGACATTTCTCGTCCCAACGCTTCGCAGCCACCAACTGCCGAGATCTGCGCCCTTAAGTGAGACAGGCTCATTAAACTCAATTGGTCCAGCTAGTCCGAATACGATGGTTTATGCTGTCCAAGCGGTGCTGGTTCTTGTACAACGCGACATTACTTGTTGTGGAACTCTGTGCATGAGGCTGCCGAACAAGCAAGCCTTTGCGAGATTGTTTGTCTTGTGCACTGACACTTACTTTCGATGCGCCCGCCAGATCCGAAGGGTTGCAGTGCGTTTGATCAAAGCTCAGACTACTTAAGTAGCCGGTATCCGACACTAGTATACTGGCATCACTCACTCCGTCAGTGCCAATTAACAAATACATTTCATCATGAAGTCGAAGAGTTTGTTTGTTTTCTTTACCTATCTTGCCGGCGCAGCCGTGGCCAAGCCAAAGCCTGATGTCCAGGAGGTTGACGTTGCCATCATCGGTGGTGGTGCGACAGGTTCGTATGCTGCTGTCAGACTCCGAGAAGACTATGGAAAGAGTGTTCTCGTCATTGAGAAAGAAAACAGGCTTGTTAGTTGACCTACTTAATCCAACCCTCATTACTATACTAATCAGATTGTACAGGGCGGCCACGTTCATGCCTACCAGCCCGAAGGCGGAGACAGGCCAATCAACTACGGAGTTCAAGCCTACCTGAACCGCGAGAAGACCAGGGCGTTCTTCGAGCGATTCGATGTCGGTCTGATTGACCCAGAAGTAAAGAGTGGCTTCGATCTTCTTTTCGCCACAAAGGATATCGACTTCACTACTGGAAAGACTGTTGATGCTGACTACGGACTCATCAACTCAACTGTCGCATTGATCGAGTATGTTGCCCTGGCAGTCAAGTATCAGCCATGGTTCGAGAATGGTTATTTCAAAAAAGGCAAAATTCCAGAAGACCTTCTCTTGCCCTTTGGACAATTCCTCGACAAGCACAACATTGGCAGCTCTCTCGAAATTCTTCGCACATTTATCTGGCTTTCTGATGCAGTCAACACACCTACCTGGTTTGTCCTGGCTGTCGTTGGACAACCCCAACTCGCCGCTCTCGGTTTTGGTCTGGCAGGTCCATCTTTCAAGTGGCCTGAGACTTATTCTTCAGAAACGCTGTACGACCGCGTTCTCGACCTTATGAAAGATGACGTCCTTCTCCAGAGCACGGTAGTCTCCAGCAGTCGCAAGGCCAATGGCGTCGACTTGGTTATCCAAACACCAAACGGAAAGAAACATGTCAAAGCCAAGAAACTTCTCATCGCAGCAACTCCCTCCCCTGGCAATACGGACGCATGGGATCTCGACAACAACGAAAAGTCAATCTTCTCCAAATTCTCTTGGGAAAGACTCTACGTCAGTGTTGTCGGCAAGACCAGCTTGCCTTCCGACGTTCCCGGTATTCGTAACACGTGGGACAACCCCGGCAACTTTTACCTTCCTCAGGGTAACTTTGTCGACGCGTACACTCGCGCAGGCGACAAGGACGTCTGGACTACGCGTGTCCTCGGTGTTGCTAGTCTGACCGCCGAAAAAGCAAAGTCCATGATCAAGCAGGTCTTCACCAGCATTGATACTGCGGGGACATATGATACCACTGACCCTACTATCTTGGCTTTCGCATCACATGGACTCACTGTGCCCAAAGTGACACCCAAGGAACTATCGGCTGGATTTTATCAGAAGCTTTATGCGCTGCAAGGCCAGCGCAACACGTTCTGGACTGGACTCACCTGGGCTCCTGACTATACTCCGATCTTGTGGGACTTTACTGAGAAGCTCTTCCCTCAAATCTTGTCTGGTATCTAGTCTTTTAAGTAGACTATTGATCCTACAAGTCCGCTATTCTGCGGCTCCGCTGTTATACAAGTCCGCTGTTATATATGTCTGAAATTCAAATACTACACTGTGTTAATTATATAGTCGTTAATCCTAAAAGTTCGCTCATGGAAGTCCGCTTGTAGAAGTCCGCTTATAGAAATCCGCTAGATACATGTCCGCAAACTCTAAATTAACTATACGGTAGTTACTATCTGCTAGCTCATATATAAAACAGCAAGTCTATCCACGTTAGTCTGTCTCTCTATCTTCTATACATTCCAAATCACAATCCAAGTACTAGTTCAAATCTCATTCCAAAGACCATTCCATTATACCTACTTTCAAGATGACTGCAGCAAACGCGCCTACTACCAGCACTGCCCTCTATGCCAATTCAGAGGGTAAAGCTGTCGTCACCAGCCTCCCGATTCCAGCACCTCGCGACGATGAGATTCTCATCAAGGTCTTGTACTCGGGCGTCAATCCATCCGACTTTCGAACATTGAAGTTCTTTAACTGCCGAAAGCGCGTGCTGGGTAATGAGTTCTGTGGCGAGGTGATCGAGAGCCCTGGCGTCGCTAACTCACCCTTCAAGGCAGGCGACATCGTTGCCGGCTATGTGAATGGCTCCAACGGTCGCCCTGAGCGCTTCGGCACGCATCAGGAGTACATATCTGTCCCACCTGCATGGGCCTTCAAGGTCCCCGATAACTTGCCTCACCCCAACGCTGCCAGTCTCACCGTTGTGGTCCAGACTGCCAATGATGCACTTTTTAATCGATTCAAGCTACCCCTCCCGCAAGATGCTCAAGGTCCTATCGAAGGAACAATGGTTATTTGGGGCGGCGCCACCTCCGTCGGCATGTCTGCGATCCAGCTTGCGCGCGCCAGCGGCGTCACATCCATTATCGTCACAGCGTCGCCTAAGCGGCACGAATTCCTTAAGAAGCTGGGTGCGACCCACTGCTTCGACTATAACGACGAGAACACCGTGGCTAGCATCAAGGCACTAGTGCAAAGCGCCGGCGATGGGCCTGTCTGGGGATTCGACGCACTTGGAACTATGAGTACGCCCAGTCCACAGACGCTCCTCGCCAGTTCTATCCCCAGCGGCGACCGAGTCCATCTCGTAACCGCACTCTTGATGCCTGAAGAAGGCTTCGAGTCGTGTATCGGGGCTCGGCATTATCATGCTTCCTTTGACCTGCCTAACGGGCATAAAGTTGATATGCCTCCCAACATGGAAGCGGCGGACAGAATGTGGAAGGCCCTTGGCTGGGTGGTAGACCACTATGGTAAAGAGTTCCAAGAGATCCCCGTTGAAGTATTCAAGGGAACAGCCGAGGACGCGCTGGAAGAGGTTGAAAAGGTCGAGTCTACTGGGAGGTTTGGAAAGTTAGTGTTGACGCTGCCATGGGTTACGAAAGATTATTGAAAGCCTAGATCTATGACTATAGTAGAGACTCTGCCTTTAAATAATTATCTAAACAACCCTGAGACCTATTATACTTAGTTTATTTTGTGCTATTGAACGGCAACCTTGGTGATCATATTACTATTGACTTGGGATAATCTATTCAATATTTGTTAACTACCATTACTAAGTAACAATACTGGATGCTTCTTGACTCTTTTATCCTCTGGCGGCTTTAGTGAATGCAAGCCCAATGTACAAGCCGGTGGCGAAACGAATGGGCAGCGTTTTACTAGCTGTTCCCAACCTCATGTGCCCTTTATGCACCACCGCGGCTGTATTAAGTTCCGAATCCGGGTCCAGCAGCTATTGACCAGATTCTTGAACAAACTTCCAGCGACATATATAACTAATCTCTACGATTAAGGTCTGAAGGCACTTGGTCCCATGTTTAATTTGATTGAAGATACGCCTTGACTATTGTACCTTCTTATACATCTGTTCAGAACCTGTGTTTCAAAGTCTAGGACAGATACATATTTGACATTAGGCCGTGTTTCGCTGTCCTCATCAAGAGATTCTGAAGTACAAGATCCTGCTTTACTCATCGTCCTTCATCTTGAGACCATATGGTCTGGCATATAAGTTCTCACGTTTTTCAAACTCATCGTCCTTCATCTTCAGACCATATGGTCTAGCATACAAATTCTCCCGCTTCTCAAACTCATCGTCCTTCATCTTCAGGCCATATGGTCTGGCATACAAATTCTCCCGCTCCGCAATGGCATTGTCTATAGTCTGAATCAATAAAAAGCTTCGATGGGAGAACATGAGGTCTTACCTGGGACAGGGCTTGCAGCTGCAAAGCCGCACACCGCAGCGACGCTGAGGAACTGAGATAGCTTCATGTTTAGATAATCGAATTGTTGTTGTGGATTTTGAGTTTCCTGCTGGCAAGTTTTGACAATGTCCGACCATTCTTAGTATTAAATACATCGATATCCTTCGCCAGGACTATGCATCCATGGATCGCTACTAGACTCGCGATGACTTAGAAAGGAAGGTCGTTTAACTGTGGGGTAGATAAGAGTCGTCATTATAGTTAGGCTATACGACATAGCATACAGAACAGACATAAGTTCTATGCCTTGCATCTGGCCCCCAACTTCGTTGCTGCATACGATTGGCTGATAGGCTTTGGTGATGGTGTATACGGCGCTGCTTAAGGAAACGACCGAATTGATAGTCGGATCTTCGGCATTCATCTTCAAAAGTGCCTGCGGGGGTTACTTGTAAAGGCATCATGATCATACTGATCTGCATTCGATCCCATAAGTACCTTATCTGAAGATCTGTTTAGGCAGGCCGTTTTTCTTTCGTAGTCTGGTGTAACCCATCAGATGCGATGCAGGTATTCATCAAGTTGATGTCAGAGATAAGGTTTGTGCGGTGATATTGACCACTGTCATACTGTTTTGATCTGACCCCAACAAACTCTCATCTTTCACAACCTCGCGACTTATTGGAATTCAGTTCCAACAAAGACGATTTACCTAGTCATCACCTCTTTCGCTGAGACAATGTCGTTCAAGGATAAGAACGGCTCTGATGAGAGTCTGCTACATAATGAAGAGGGTAGCGAGGGAACCGACTGGACCCCATTGAAGCAGCGAGGAAGCTGGAAAGGCCGCGCCTGGTTTTCTTTCAACGTCGTTCTCTTCTTGATATCTCTGTGTCTCTTCGTGGCTACCTACACGAGAATCAATACAGTGTCAGAGATGGACCATATTCGCAAGACTTCATTTTATTGTAAGTCCTCCTCTCAGTAAACTCAATCCAAGTCAACGACTAATAGTACAGCTCCTGTCCTGGACTCAATCAACTTCAACCTGAGGCCCATTGAGACCGAGGGTGGCTTATTCGAAGCCAAACATCCTTCCAAGTGGCGCAACTCCATCAAGCCCGACCCAGCAGTCGATGAAGCATGGGAAGACCTCGAAGACATCCGTGTGTTCCCCATCACTGAGAGTGAGGTCCGAAGACTCGGCAAAGACCCAGAGCTTCTTGTCAAGTTTCCACCCGAGTATGGCCTCGGTGATAACGCCTACATGGCACAGATCGACATGTTCCATCAGATTCACTGCCTGAATCTCCTTCGACACCTAGCATGGGGCGAGTATCACCGGAACGGCACAGCCAAGAAACCATTAAGCGAACTGCATTGGATTCATGTCAGCCACTGCACCGATATACTTATGCAGAACCTTATGTGTAGTGGCAATTTGGATATCATCACATTCAACTGGGTTGAAACGCAGACAAACCCTTTCCCAGACTTTGACGTCAATCATCAGTGCAGGGATTTCGATGCGATATATGAGTGGCAGGATAAACACTCTGTGCCAAGGGATTGGGGACGAAACGTAACACGACCATCAGGCGCAAAGCAAATTCCGATCAGTGAAGAGTATTATCGGATTTTTGGAAATGAGACGAACGAAACGCAGAGTCATTCGAGTCATAGTGTTTAGTTAAGAAGATACACAAACATAGAATACTCTGCTCCCAAACTCCATGCTTTCTTGAGTAGCTGGCGATGAATTCTACCTAAGCTCACGTTACCAAACAAATACTCCCTTCTGTCATCAACTTGCGCAGGAATAGGGACACTCACGTATACATGTCCTTTAGACAAACATGGTCACGCAGATCGTCTTAGATTGACAAGAGGAACTATTATTGTTCCAAAGTTACAGTGGGTATATGATGAAAAGGTTCAAAACATGGACAGGTTCTCACGCCTACAATAATGCTGTTGAGATGACTAGTGAGAAACATGGGAGCGCCACCATAAAGACAGATGTATTGTTCATGAGAGGGAGACAGCCCCGAGCACTATTTAGCTTGTAAACCATAGCGATAATACAGTATCGCGCCCAATACACAGAATAATCTCATATGAATCAACAAATAGATTTATGTCTAGGACGAAGGAGGGTGGTCAAGCGTGGAGACAAAGCTCTTCTTGAAATCCCCAAACAGCAACCCGTAGGTCACTTTACCAACCTCCGTCTGTGCAGTAATGTTGACATTGGCACAGGTGATAACCTCCTTCCCAAAGTCCGGCATAGTGGTACGACGTACTTCAATGGTAGTCTTATCCCCACCGCACCACTGGCGCGCCTCATACATCTTATCATCGCAAGGAGAGAAATCTATTTGTTTCTCACACTCCGCACCGCACTGAGATGCATCCTGCACGCCGCGACAAACAACGCAAAAGTCACCTGGGTCGGGAACGGCGTTGTGGCCTTCGAGTGTGAACTTCCAGTAGATCTGATCGTGTGCGTCGCGTGTGGCAACGTAGTCGTTGCTGTACCAGTAGTTCTTGAGATCCTTGGGATCGGTGACTTCCCAGGGCGCTGCAAGGGTGTTGTAGGCGAAGGCGGAGATGAGAATGGCTTTGACGAACATGGTTGCGAATGGACTGGTTGGTTATTAGTATGATTATGGATCCAGAATAAGAATCTCATATGTCACTTACATATTTGAAGACCGTTGTCTGAGATGGAGATTGTAGTTGCTTCGTATTTTGTTGGACTGCAGCTGAGAAGAAATGTAAACTTGGATTCTCAGTCGTCTTTATTTATCTACTATCTACCATCTACCGTCTACCGAACCTTCCGACTGTTGCATCACAAGATACTCCTTTAATACGAGCTTGTTGATCTTTGCAGGAGGTTAATTTCCCACCGCTACATCTAAAAAGTTAAACACGTCGGCAATTGCATAACGTGCCGACAGATCCGATCGTCTTGGTATCCATAATAGATTTTCCTCGGTTCGCTCTAAGCTATGCACAGACGTGTAACAAAGTCACACTCAAACACGAACACTAGTGAGAGTTAAATATAGTATATCAAAACCTTAGAATCGAAATGCCGGTATGCTACCCTGTACATAGAGTATAGACAAGATGATATTCATGATCGACGAGCATCTGTGAGCGTGTATCTCAGCTTAGTATATCAACCTTGAGTCGCAGTCGAGCATAGCTTTAGTGTCAATTGGAAGACTCTCTCTTGTTGTGGAACGAAGAGCTTTGTTAGGTCAACTCTTTGTAGCGACGACGGCAATTTGAAAGGCATATTGGAACAGTTACCTGATCCTCATGATCTCTCCTGCTAGATTAACAACACAGCCCAAACCCTCATGGAACTACCGGTACTCGCGGTTTGAAGCATTCCACTTTGAAGTTTGGTGATATTGATTGCTCTCATTCTGACGTCAATAATTGCATTCATATCCCGTAATCTTTCACAAATAAAGTTACCAGGAAGCATCAACCTTGTGGGCAGTAACTTTAAAGTCGTCTCTGCGGGCTGTCACTGTATACTGCACAAACCGAACATCCGACTCGCAACGCTGCCGAAGCTGTTCGCCTTACTCATGATAATAGCCAGGCCAGAGAGGAAAGGCCAAGAAATGTTATAGGCGATGATTGTGGTGATGCTACAACCCCGGCATAAATACCGTATACAAATCCGCTACAGAGGTTAAATTGGGAGCAATTGTTTAGGGTAGTGATTGTGTTGGCATTGGTCATTTAGATTTTGGGACGGAGATCAAAATATCACAACTCCAGTTCAAGGGCGGCTTAATACTTAGAGCACAAAAGAAAGACCCAGTAGTTGACTTTTATGAACAGGCAAGTAAGCTGCTCTTGTATTTTTGATGAGTTATATGAATTCTGTAACCTCCACTTTTCCTTGATCATTTCTCATCCTTCTTAGGATAGTCATTCTGATTTAGGCATAACTTATTCTGTCTTGATGGATGAAAATGGTCACGTGTGTCAGCATTGAAGTTGAGTCACTAAATGAAACTATGCCCTTCCACTGCCTTGTCCTATATGGTTGCAACAACATTCATCTGTAACATGAAGCCACAAGACCTTGTATGCGCCAAATGCTGGGATGAATTCTTCAACACTGAGTCCTTCGAAAAGACATGTACGGCCGAAGACGATGCTTACATCCACCACGAGACAATTTCAATCTCCACCATTGACGAAATCACAAATGCCTCATTATCCGGCTGCAACTGGTGCAGTTTTGTTGAAACCTTCCTCGATGACTCAAAGCATGGAAAAACACGTATAAAAATGGTGTTGCTTCCTGGTCGTGAAAGACACCATGCTACACCAAAGGGCCGCAACGTGTTTTTTGTTCGCGTCTACTATTTAAGTGGGGATGAAGAAGAATTCGCTGATACCCGTCGTATCTATGCCTTTGCGTCTAGCAAAGATGAAGCGGCAACGCATGTGACTGCACGTCCATTGAGAGAAGACGTAGGTAGCCCAGAGGCTAGTCTACAAATACAGTCTTGGCTCGCGGAATGTAAAGAACACGAGGGCTGTTCAGATCCACACGCGGAGGCTAAACTACCTACAAGGGTCATCGAAGTCAACCCTGCGGATCAAGAAGAACCACGCGTCATTGAATCTGGCGGGCTTCGGGGGAGGTATGCGACTGTGTCGTACTGCTGGGGTAAAGCCCCCTTCGACACACTCAACACGTCCAACTATACACAATTCATCAAGGGTTTGGACAGTAAAACGCTACCTCTTACTTTCCAACAGGCTATTGCTGTAACTCGCAGGCTTTCTATTCCGTATCTGTGGACAGACGCCCTTTGCATCATTCAAGACTCGGAAAGCGATAAGAATCGAGAGATTTCATTGATGAAGGATATCTACGCCTCTTCTACTCTCACAATCGTCGCCACCTCTGCAAAAGAGGTCTCTGAGGGGTTTCTTCAGGATCGGCCTCATACAACGCAAAGATTTACGATACCTTTTCGTCTAAGTCCCAACGTTTTTGGCTCCTTCTCCTTTGGTAGCCTCGACGATGCAGCCTATGATGAGCGTTCTGAGCCACTTGCAAAAAGGGCTTGGACACTACAGGAGCAATTGCTTGCTCAACGGACTGTCACCTTTGCCAGTCATACTATGTTGTGGGCTTGCAAAGCTGGTACAAAGACCTTTGGTGATTCATTCCATTACCCTTTTTACGACAGTATGGACACATACACTAGTCTCAATCTGAACACATTATTGATGGACGATGAAGATGCATTGGCCGTTAAATACGAGGCGTTGACCTGCTGGGCTCGGCTTGTTTCAGCTTATTCACTTAGACGTGCCAGTCTCGAGAATGACAAGTTAAACGCAGTCGCTGGAATTGCACTCCATGGTTCATTTGCCCCAGCTCTTGGCCCAGGGTATTTTGCCGGATTGTGGACATACAAGTTAG
The DNA here is from genome assembly GCA_002093855.1 of Fusarium praegraminearum. Lineage (NCBI taxonomy): Eukaryota > Fungi > Ascomycota > Sordariomycetes > Hypocreales > Nectriaceae > Fusarium > Fusarium praegraminearum. The sequence goes on along the minus strand of LXHY01000297.1, from coordinate 8,668 downwards.
CGCTTCAACTGACGTGGTATGTCAATTACCACCACAGAAGTCTACCTGACGGTGAAAGACTTGATTCGTACCGACCAAAGACCTATCGCGCACCTTCCTGGTCTTGGGCGAGCATCGAAGGTGGCATGATTCAGTTTGAAGAAGTATTTGCGCCTATATATAATACAGTTCCCATTTGCAAAATTCTGGAGTGCTCGACGACGCCAAGATTGGACCAAAATCCTTTTGGGGAAGTTGTTTCGGGGCATCTAAAGGTGCTAGGATTTATGAGAACCGCGTGGTTCTACCCGCAGACCTGGAACCTTGTCCTACTCCCTATATCCAATGCTGAGCGTCGCGACGATAGTACAATGTCTCATAAAGAAGGCTATGACAAGTACATCGAGGATTTTATTACTGCAAACCCGAATGTTGACTTTGAGGAGGATCCAGACGTTTTGCATGGCAATTGGAACGACAACACTGCTGGTACTCGGGATGAAAGCCGGTTCACAGAACCAATGATTGTATCTTGTCTTGCGATAACGTCTGAGGGTTCGACGGCGAAGGGCATATCGGGGTTGTTACTCACTCGCACGGATAATCCTGGAGAATATACTAGAGTTGGTCAGTTTATGAAAGGAAGGAAGAGGGATTTTAGGAATAAGGAACTTGTTGCGGAAGAAGTCATAATAGTATAACTAAACGAAGTCTCATGATTCGTCAAGGTCCACGTAGTTACGACTTACTTTTAGTCGTGTTTACTTGATTTCACTACCATAGATTACCTCATTACCATAGACCACCACACCACCATATGAACGATAGGCTTGTGTTAATATTGCAATATGGTAGATTAAAGCCAGAAGAGAGTTGTAAAATACATTGGTAAACTATGTGAAAGTGTTTCGAGCTCTGCCTCCTTTTACACTTATTGAATCCAATGCTGGTTACAGCTTACTGAACCTTGCCTCTTGAGTCAACTGGCCAGATTTCCTCGATAATCCCATTGCGATGAGCATAATAATAATCGTGAAGATTAACAGTCGGGTCAATATGACTCGGAATCATCTCAACCCTATCGCCAACTTTGAGCGCCGGCGTTCCCTCTTCCCAATTCAATGACCCATGCTCATCACCCAACTGACCATAAACATATCTTTGATCTTTGCATTCAGCAAGACCACTGTCAGTTGTCAAAGTCTTGAGACCCGTGTCTATTGTGACTTGACGTTCGCCCTGCTTGCTAACAACTGTTGCAAGGAAGGACAGACTGTGTGAATAGTAGGCTCCGATGGCGTTACGATAGTCTGTGTCCATGAAAATGAAGGATCCGGGCTGTAACTCTGTCACGCCTGGTACTGTCGCGCAGAAATCAACTGTACCAGTGCCTCCAGTTGTGACAACCTCGATGTTGAATCCTTCGTTTTTGAGCTCTTGGGCAGTATCTGTAAGAATGCGCATTGATTCAAGGCATTGGTCTTTGCGATCTTGGAAATCGTGAAGATGCTGCAGGTGACCCTCATAGCCTTGGACACCAATAAGACGCATATGTTTCAAAGTGCTGATATGTCGTGCTAGTGGTAAAGCACCTTCAGGTTTGATACCAGTGCGGTGAAGTCCGACATCCAAGTCAATCAACACATTTATAGGGCCTTGTACGCCCGAATTCGCCAAGGCATCGTTGATGGCGGTAGCAGCGTCGGCGTCGTCTACCACTATCCGTAGACCTTGATGCTTCTTGAAAAGCTCAACCAGTCTTTTGACTTTGGCCGGACCGACAATCTCACACGTAATGAGAAGATCGGTAAATCCAGCAGCAGTGATTGCTTCGGCTTCACTCAGCTTTGCGACGCATCCGCCTTTAGCACCGGCTGCAACAAGCTTTTTGGCGATGATGGCGCTCTTGGTTGTCTTTAGATGTGGTCTGATATTCCGTCCCGTTGGAAGGAGTCTGTCCATAAGCTTCTTGATGTTGGCTTCCATGATATCAAGGTCGACAATCATAGAAGGGGTGTCGAGATCATCCAGGCTATCGCCCACTTTGGGAGAGTACATGATGGCGACGTGTGGTGAGTGATTTGATCGATCGTGACAATGAATATGTATTATGAGCGAGTTGAGCAGATAGGTGGACATATATCGGGTTTACTTTTACCCTCCGAAGTTGGATTCCACAAGTTTGAATTGATAGACATGGACTTGAAGTAACGTTGTAGGTTACAGAGCACAGTGCGTCAGTCTCCCCGCCTTTATCTCATGACCTTTTGTCCGCCGATCTTCCCTGCTTATCGTCGTTGCATGTTTCCCCGCTTGTGGGTGACAAAAAAGTTGGCCGTGGAGATGCAAGATACAAAATAAATAAGCCAAACCCATGGTCTAAATGGCATAATCTGACCAACTAATTTAGTCTCGTATATTGCTAGCAGACATCCTAAAGTTCCCCGCTCACAAGAACCACCGAAATTCGGGGACAGATGGTCCATCGCGCAAACGCTGGGTAGGCACATCTGCGGCCGTCGTCTTTGTCCCCGCCCTACGATTCCTTCGCATGTTATCAAAGACCATAAATCCACCCAAAAGACCCGCTATGAGGCAACCGCAAGCTCCAAAGCAGGCTGTTGTGATAAGAGCTGTTGGGTACTTGGGCTTTTCGCTCTCGCGGAAAATGTTGCTTGATACGAGACCCATCAAGTTTGCTAACGGGACACCCACTGATGTGAGCACCACTCGTCTTCCCTCATGGGCAATATTGTTGTTATACCAAGTTGATAAGAGGACAGACGGTGCAGAAGTTCCCCAGACCATCATGAAGCATGCGTAGTAGGCCAGCTGCAGCTGATCTTGAACATTGGAGATGGCAGCGTAAATGATGAACCCAATAAAGGTGAAAGCAAATCCAAGCATGATGAATGGGAAACGAATGCGCAGAAAGTCGGAGCTGAAAGCCAAGATGAGTAGCATCACCGCACCACCAACGTTAGGCGCGACTATAGATATGTTAGCAAGTTGCAAACCCCAGATCACATCCACATACCAGTATAAAGGTTAGTCTTAATAACTCCATATCCAAGACGCTGTATAATCTGCGGCATAAAAAGCGCAACAGACTGAATCGGTACACCCAGGCAAATCTCAATCATGAGGAAACAATACGTCGTCGGTTCCTTGAAGATCTTGATCGAGTCCTTGAAGTTGAACTTTTCTTGCACAACTGAAGATGAATCCACCTGCATTCGATGAAATGCTAATGACTTTTCTTCTTCACCGAGAAATTTGGCCTCGCCGGCTGATAATGGTAGATACCAGAAAGCGAAGGTGGAGAAGAGGACGGATGCTGAACCTTCGATGATGAACAGATATCGCCATACAAACATGTTGGAATCAATCTGGAAAACTCCAAATGACAAAAGACCGCTCTATTCTCGTTAACATTTGCACTCTCTGTACAGCGCTGGAAACTTACAAAGGCATTTGCGATATTGGAGGCTGCGTAAAAGACAGCCAGACGACGTGCTAGTTCTCCACGCCTGTAAAATGTCGTGAGGTAATAAATGACAAGCGGGAAGAAACCCGATTCCGCAACACCTAGAAAAAAGCGAAGAGCGAACAGACCACCAAAGTTCTGAACACAAGCAGCCAACAGAGTCATGGATCCAAATGTAAACATGAGAATTGGAAGAACTCTAGCAGGACCGTACTTCTTGCCAATTATCGCAACCGGTGGAGCAAAAATGACATAAGGGACAAAGAAAATTGACACCAAAAGGTTGTATTGCCCTGGCTTGAAATTTAGATCTGAAGGCATGTTAGTTGTTATCTGAAGGGTCTGTGGATTGGAATGTCGTACTGTCACTAAGTCCAGCTGTTTGGGCGTTTCCAAGGTTTCCTTTATCCAAAGCGTTAAACAGGTCTATCAGCTTGTTAGAAAGGTGCACGCGACGTAAATCAGATCAATCTTACACATGATGGCCAAGACAGGCATTAAACGAACGTCGAACTTGCGACAAAGTTGGCGCTCCGCGATGTGGTCAACGACGCGAGCCGTTTCTCCTTCGGCGACGTCATGGTGCGTGTCGTCGATAAAGTCATCATCTTTGTGATCTTTTGGATGCATAACGATTGAATGATCTGCAGACTCTTGGGGAAATGATGATTTGGAGTAGAACTGGAGAGTTGATTGTGAGCTTGTGTATTATTTTAGATGTTTATGAGAAAGGCCAACCCGAGTAATATGACAAGAGAAAGGTTACATCAATAAGCTTATGCTGGGTATGTATCACGGACTGGTTACATATCAAGGGTATGTTATCTCGGTGCACACACTGTATCATCAGTTCTCCGTACATGATAGTGATCGTGATCCTTACAATCTGGGGGCGGGTCATAGCGCTGTGATATGTACAGTACGCTGAGTACAGTATGAGCTCGCAGTGTAACATAAGATGTCGATCCCAATCCACTACCAATCAACCGAGGCATTGATAACTGAATGTTTCAGTAGCACCGACTAGAATTGACGGCGATAGATAAACCTCCGTCATAAATGAACCAAAACGATAGCTTTACACGAACGCCATTTCTATCATCGAAATTATTTACTTACACAACCTATTATCGCAACATGAGCAATCAACCCCCATACCCACTCCACGAATCAGTCGTCGACCGCATAGACCCCGAATATGCCGCATTCTATAACAAACACATCATAGACAAGCAACAAGTCCACCTTCAACCGATACAAGCATCTCGATCAAGCGGCGTTCTCATCCCAGGTAGCGGTCCATTACAGCCCGTGGCCAGCACAGTCGACTATAAAGTCAAACGAAGAGAAAGCGAAGGCCCTGATGTCAGTGTTCGGTGCTTTACGCCGAAGGGTGAGAAGCCAGAAGCTGGATGGCCCGTGTGCATTTACTATCACGGCGGTGGATGGGTTCTTGGTACGATTGAGACGGAGAATGTTATTGCATCGCATTTATGTGCTCGAGGCAAGTGTGTCGTCGTCAGTGTAGATTACAGACTTGCGCCAGAGAATCCTTTCCCCGCTGCTGTGCACGATTCCTGGGAGGCTGTGTTGTGGGTCCTTGGGGAAGGGAAAGATATTCTTGGTTTAGACACGTCGAAACTTGCAACAGGTAATCTTGCTTCCTTACAATTTTCATGGATTTAAACTAATTGAGAATATCTAGGCGGCTCATCCGCTGGTGCTAACCTCGCAGCTATCATGTGTCAAAGAGCTGCTGATCTAGGATCACCGCAATTCTCCCTTCAACTTCTCTCCGTGCCAGTCATGAATAACACAGCCGATATATCCAACAACGAATCATGGAAAGAGAACCAAGATACCCCCGCACTTCCAGCCCCCAAGATGCTCTGGTACCGCAACCATTATCTACCAAACAAGGAGGACTGGTCCCACCCTGAAGCCAGCCCACTATTCTGGAAGGGCGATTTCTCTAAACTTCCACCAGCGTGTTTCGTTGTTGGTGAGTTGGATGTTCTTCGCACAGAGGGTGAACAGTTTGCAAAGAAGTTGGTTGATGCTGGTGTCAAGGCTGAGGTTAATATGATGAAGGGTCAGCCACATCCGTTTATTGCTATGGATGCTGTGCTAGAGGCTGGGTCAAGAGCGATAACATTGTTCTGCGATGCTCTTTACAAGACCATGTATGAGACTTGGTGATTCTTGGATCGGCAAGTGTATTTTAGCATTAAGATTACTATATGTATGACTGAGTGGTCTCATTGCCATTTTCACAAGGCATAAGAACGTGATTGTGTCTGACAAAGATATTTATCTTGTAGAAGCTAAATAGAGGGTATCCGAAAAGAAAAGTCTAAATACAAAAAGGTCTAGTCTAAAGTCTAAGATAATAAAGAAGGGAATAAATCTAAGTAGAAAATCAGGTACAAGAAGCAGATACGCGACTACATGTATAGAAGTAGCACTGTCGGGCTCAATCAACCTTCTTGAGAGTTTCCCTCATCACTCTTGGTCGAATAGCAGTTGCCTTACCACTCTGATCAAGCTCAAACTCGAAATCATCCATCCCAACATTTCCATACGTCAGTGAGTCAATCCCTCCCCACGTCAAGCAACCACCACTGAAAGGGCCTTCATTCGCTAACCCAGCCTCTTCTTCAGTGTCACCAGCCAGCATAGGCTCAAAAACACCCCTGAAGGAAATTCTCCCGTTCGCCTTCAATCCCACTTGATACAGCCTCATGGTGATACTTACATCCAGCCCCGGGAACTGCATCGCAGCTTGTCTTGCCAGAACATCGACGCCGTCCCGGGTCCAGTTGCGTACCACGAGCGTATCGTCCATCACGACCGTCAACTGATTCTCAGCGCCCTTGAACGTGCCCGTGAACCGGGAGTCGGCTGTTTCGCGCGCTGCTTCCTCGGCAGCTGGTAGCAGTGTCTCGGCGAGACGGTCAGAAATGTAACTCATCGCACCAGCACGACCAGCTCCTGCAAAAAGTCCCACAAAGCCCATGTCGTGGTCTGGAGAAAGAACAAAAATCGCAGTGTAGAGTCCCAGGGCGCCGTTCTTGGTGTATAGATCGACGACTCGGGTACCATTTCCGAGGGGGACAGTAGTGCGGCGGATCTCCCAAGGCATACCGACGGACATCTTGAGATCCGCGGTATGGGTGATGGGCTTGAGCCAGGCGCGTGTGGTGGCGGGTTCCAGGATTGATGACTTGAGGATAGATTGACCGAGGCGAGTGAGATCTGCAGCTGTGGAAAACATGCCGCCACAAGGACTAGCACCTTCCATAGTGCGATTCCACCACGATTGCTGCTCGTTCTCTGGGATCATGGCGTTGTCTTCGCTCTTGGCTTCTCCCAGGGTCGTGCGGTTCATAGATAGGGCAGAAAGTATAGAGGATTTGAGAGATTCTTCAAAAGGCTTTCCAGTCATACCCTCGACCGCATAGGCGAGAATTTGGTATGCGAGGTTGGAGTACACGGGAGTGTTTCCGCTGGATGTAATGGGATAGAAGTTGTTGGCCGTGATGCCCTGGAAAAATTCTGTGAATAAATGTTAGCGCCAGTGTTCAGCTAAAGGATGAGATGAATGTACCTTTTCGGGTGCAGGGTTCTAGACGGGGATCGGAGATGCTACATTTCGGCTTCTCCTGCTTGTCCAGGACGGGCAAACCGTATTTCTCAGGGCTCTCATGAGAAGATTCAATAGTGGATTCCAAGTCGTAGAGTCCAACTACAAATGGATTAGAAAAGCTGGATTATATGTGTCATGCACAAAAACTTACAGTCTCGAGGCACGCCTGCTAACTGTCCAGAAAGTTGGCCAATAGTAATCTCTTCCCACTGGATGCTGCGGACAGGATCACCCTTGTTCTTCTTGGCGGCACGCGCAAGTTCAGGAACCCACTTTGTCACAGGATCGTTCATATTCGTCATTCCGACCTCAGCGAGAAGTGTATACACGGTGACAAGCTTTGAGACACTGCCGATACGAAATATCGTATCCTCGTTGAGCGTGCCCGAGGTTAGGAAATCCTTCATGGAAGAAGGGACGTATCCATGCTGAAAGAGGGTTTCTGAAGCAGAAAAGGCCTGGACGTAGAAGGTACTGTTGAACTCATTGAAGGTGCCGTTGCGGTCGAAATCTTCAAAGGTAGCATTGAGGTTGGCAATGGCGTTTGAGAAAGAACTGGATTTGAGTAGGTGGTTGACGGGTGGGAAGATTGGACCCAGGAGAGGACATATGCTCGGTTGTGAATACGCTTTCTGGGTCAAGAGAAGGGAAAGAATTGTAGTAAGGTATTTCATGGTCAGGACTGTGTGTTGATGGGAGATGGTTGAGATATCTGGCAGAGAGAGAGCGTAAGGCTGTCTACTTTATACAACGAGTCTGTGGATAGTAGACGCGTCGATGTAGATCGATGATGTAAATATTCGACCAATGGCTATAATAGGACACTTTCCCAGCGTTTGTATTGGTCGATTCGTTCAAGAGTGTTGTTCTGTAATAAGATCGACATGTCGGATACTCGGATATGCCCGCTGTCATATTTTACTATACGCAGAATCTAACCAATCAGCTTGTTTCTGAGCTGTCAACCATCCTTGATTGGCCAGGTCGCTCAACTCAACTCGCGCCACGCTAAGCCCCCGTTGACGATCTCCAGATGACGTTAGTCTTTACTATGAATCTCGCTCAGCCACCAAAAGCTGAAAGGACAGGGAATAGAAAAGATCGTCTTTACAAGAAGCAACAAAACCTCAGCAGACCATAACAATAACACAGCTGAGACAAACATTAGCAATAGCCATGGTTAACTTCATCATCGAAAGGCCCGTTGCTACTGGTCGTGCAAGTCTCCCGCGGCAACGGGCACGTCACACCAAGTCCAAAACAGGTTGTAGGACATGCAAGTCAGTTCTCATGCATCTATGCATATGCATTGGCCCCAACAAACTCATGTACTGACGTATATTCTAGGATTCGCAAGGTACGGTGCGACGAACAGAAACCTGCCTGTGTTCGCTGTACCTCCACCGGCCGGGCCTGCGATGGCTATGCCTCCCCCTCGCCCCCTATCTCATCTCCCCCACCCGAACTCTATAATTCCCCAAACCCTACCGTCGATCTCAGGCTTGTTCTACCACGTCAAAGCCCCCAAGAGGTACGCAGCTACAGTTACTTCCTTG
>LXHY01000296.1:0-19230 GCA_002093855.1 Fusarium praegraminearum | reverse complement strand
GTATTGCCGCGGCCAGTTGCACACTCGTTTGAACAGTGGGTGCTCTCAGGTGACATCCGTATTGCCCTTGTTGGTTGAGAGTGGTAGCATCCTGCCAGCCAGTGCTATGTTAGTACGGAGGACGGGGAAGAAAATTCTGTCCCGTCAGGCGAGTACTTTCTCGTTATGTGACTACTGAGGCACGAATGGGCTGCGGGTGGGTGGGCTTGTTGAGTGAGAGCAGAGGAGTCTACTTCCATACTTCAAAATTCTGGGCGAAACTGTTTGTTGCCGCCGGCATCCCAACTTAGTCACGGCGAACAGTTCGTCTCAGCTACATGGCTGTGCCTCGTCGGTATGAGCGAACTGCTGTATGGTCTATCGGTTTGCAAGATACAATGCTCGATCAAATGTAGTAGTGGAGAGTTGTGGCGGAGGCCCAGCCCAGTTCAGCTTGTCCCTGGTGATAGTACATGGTATGATGATACGACGGATGAGAATATCGTTTGTGTGTAAGCGTAAGCTGCTCGTGGGCGCAGCGAGGGAAGTCCCCTATCAGGAAATATCGGGCTACTCTATCGCAAATACATCTAACAAGAGTTCCCTTTGGAATATTTAATAATTCGAATTATATAGCAATACAAGTAGTCTTTTGGGGATCTCTCTTTCCTATATATGTGTATAATTTGATTTGCATTTAACTTACGGACTAACAGAGTTGCCGTCCTTAGTAAACGTCATGTCCTGTATGATAACAAAGCTATATCGGAATGTTTTATATGAAACACCAGAAGCATATTTCATGAATCTTTATTGAATTTCTGTTAATCAGCCTTATAGTCTTCGGAGATGGTTATGTGTAAGAATGGCTCACTAAAGAGTTGAATATATGCTACATGTATGTTTTTCCCCCTGTTCTGTTCTGCTAACTGGGAGTTTCGGTTACCAGAACGAATGTCCCCTAGTCTTACCTAAAGCTTAGATGAGTCTGTCAAGCATCTAAATACCTTTTCATAGTATTTATGTATATTTTACGCCTGGTTGTTGTGTTACTCTCATGGCGGATGCGACATCATCTCACGGATTTGGTTTCCAGGATCGCATCAACCGAGCAAAATAATCTTACTACCATCCATAAGCTTAGCAATTTAAGCTGTAGCTGTAGGGAAGTACTCTGTTGTGGTGACTCAGGATCCGCGACGGATATCTGAGACATATACTGATACTGGAGTGTGACCTTGGGACGAGTAACTTGGACACAAGAGAAGCGATTGGGCGTCAAAATACGGATTTCGCTCATATCGTTAAAGAATATACGACAAGCCCGTCATGATGAGATTAGAGAGGTTTGCTCGGTAATATTGAATGGATGGCGTAAATCAATAAACTAGGGGTGCTGGTTGATCAGCCACTGCCCTGACGAGGAGATTATGTAGCCAGGGTGAGAAAAAGCAAAACCATATTCCGTTTAACCGAGAGATAATCACGCTCGTCATCGCTTAAAGAGAATATCTCTATGTTCTGTGTAGTGAATGATATAAAGTGGTCAATCATATTCAAAATCTCGACCCAAGGCGTCTAAGTGCCCAATCTACTATCTGGAGGTTATCGTGCCTATTGTCACCGGGATTGGCTGGGCGAGAATAATACCCCGAAATAGCACAGCCACAGTCAAAAGTGGGGTCTTGAGGGGCTGTATCAACCCGCAAATCTTTCAGCCTTGTGCGCCCCGAACCCTTTTCACCCCCAGCCTCAGCCTTGCTACACTACATCCTGACGATCAACTACTATCTCCCGTATCATTGAGTTGAACTCTGTCGATACGATTTAGGTTAGTATTTACCCCACTATCGAATTCCAGGTCAGCACCAAGAGCTTTCGCTAATTGATAGAGATCAGTTTCATCGCTATATCATACGGACGAGCAAGACAGACAGACACCCTTGGTTCTAGTCTGCCACTGTCGAGTCTCGAGACCATTGGCTGAGAGCTCCTCGCGTCAGCTCACACGACGACGTTTGTTTCGGACGTACGATTCGATCGAGCTTTCTTTGGACTCTTGTCTCCGGTCGTCTGCTCAAGGCGCTCTCACACGGGGGAAGAAACATATCATCCTCTTTCTCTGTTACCATCATGTCAAACAACTCGCCCTCTACACCCGTCAAGGTGCCCTCCAGTGCCGCAAATCACACACAGGCCACTTTGGACCCAGATCTGCGCTCACAGATCAATACTATTCTACTACGCGACGGTCACGTTTCCAAGTACGCTCCCTCCCTTCGCCAGACTACATCATAACGTCCCACTAACACTGTTGCCCAAGAATACAAGATGCTCTCCTTCACGCTCTGAACTCACACTCTACGAACTGGCCCACTACCATTCAGTCGCATGCTCTATCCCTTCTGCGCTCTGGCGAGGTGGCAACCTTCCCTGCCCTCCTCAGTCGCGTCCTCGAAGATGTCCGCCACGACTCTGCCCTGAACCCCATATCCTCGAGCTCCAACGGCACTAACGCTAAGTCTGCGACCAACGGCGACGCTTCAAAGACTAATGGTACGACGGATTCTAAGCCCAGCCTTGCTGTGCCAGATTCGGTCGTCGAGGAAGCTCTTCGCGTAACTAGAGAGAGCCTCGAAACCGTTTGCGAGATCGAGGACGATGGAACCGCCTAAATGGCGTCATAATACAACAATACCGATGAATCAGACAAGGGGTAGAGAAATGGGCGTTTATGGCATCAATTGGATGCGCAGCGCCATACTATTCCGACAGAGCCAAGCCCGCCCTTCCTATGCACAGCCAAAGCCCCCTGCTAAGCGTCTCAGCAGATGGGGGAGGCAACAACAACTTGACCAAATCATCATACAATATTAACGAATGCCAGAGTAAACAGCCCAGGATACAATGCTGGATAGGCCCGCAATTGTAGGCGAACTAATGCCTCTCTTGAATAAGAACCCATATGTAATGCACACAATCAAACAACCCACCACATTCACAAATGGAGCACAGGACGGATGATACCAAACCTGAAATAAGCCGTGGCTACGAAATGAGATTTACACACGAAACGACTGAATAGACAATTTCTTGATAATGAGTTAGCTATGATACACTTCGGACCATTGGCAATGTCTGACTATGTGATAAAAAAGTGTATATGGATTAAGCATTTGGACCCAACATGGCCAACGTAAGTTTCAACCTATGGTGGCGTAACAATCTCGATTGAACGAGTGCATTACTACAAATATATCGCCACTTAAATATATTCGCTGACGGCGAGAGGTTTGTTATGTTAGCCTTGAGTCATTTTCACTGCACATTGAATTAAAGCTAAGGGAATCAATTTCATCATCTATCAAAGCGCAAGTCTGTCTTAAGGTCACCGAGTGACCACAATCGTTTCCTCCTGATCTTCAAAAACATCATGATCAGGTAGGCTGCTGTCCGTCTCTCCTCTACCATTCTACCAACTCCTATTTCAATATTGACCAAAGTGTAAGGATAAATCCATCCCACTGGTTGGTCGCACGCTGATGCGGAGATGTACGAGAGAAATTATTAGAGTACAAAGGACTCATGTCCATACAGTCGTTGCTGTCCTTTAGTCGTAGAGATCATCATCATTGCCAGCATCACCAAAGGAGTTGCCGCCGTCACCACCAGCGGCCTCGGCACCAGCCTCAGGGAACTTGAAGAAAGCGCCAGGACCGGCGTTCTTCATCTGCTGGGCGAAAGCCTCGTACCGGCGGATCTCAACATCTGACACTGATCGGCGAGCCATCTGCATGGCCTCCTCAAAGTGAGCCTTGGTCAGCTCAGGGACAGGGTCCTCAGCGTCCTCGTCTGTGTCCATCTCGTCGCCAGCAGCCTCGCGAGCCTTTTGGCGCTCGATATCGGCAGCGATGGACTCCTTGATGGCAATCTTGACAGCACGTTGTGTAATGAAACCGATATCGGCACCAGAGAAACCGTGTGTCTTGGAGGCAATGTAACCAAAGTCGATATCGGAGGCGATAGGGGTCTTGCGGAGCTGAGCCTTAATGATGCTAAGACGGCCAGGCTCATCGGGGAGAGGCACATAGATGAGCGAGTCAAGACGACCAGGTCGGCATAGAGCAGGGTCAAGCTGCTCAGGTCGGTTGGTGGCACCAATAACGAAGACGTTCTTCTTGGAAGTCATACCGTCCATCTCTGTGAGAAGCTGGTTGACAACACGGTCGGAAGCACCACCGGCGTCACCCATGGAACCACCACGGGCCTTGGCAATGGAGTCAAGCTCGTCAAGGAAGACAACACAAGGAGCAGCGGCACGGGCCTTGTCGAAGATGTCTCGGATGTTGCTCTCAGACTCACCGAACCACATGCTGAGGAGCTCGGGTCCCTTGACGGAGATGAAGTTGGCAGCACACTCGTTGGCGACGGCCTTGGCCAACATAGTTTTACCGGTACCAGGAGGACCAAAGAACAGCACGCCTCTGGAAGGAGACATGCCGAACTTGAGGTACTTCTCGGGGTGATCGACTGGGTACTGAACGTTCTCCTTGAGATCCTGCTTGACCTCCTCGAGACCACCAATATCCTCCCAGCGAACGTTGGGGACCTCGACAACGGCGACCTCGCGGAGAGCGGAGGGGTTGGAGACACCGAGAGCGAAGCGGAAGTTCTCCATTGTGACACCAAGGGAGTCGAGGACCTCGGCATCGATTGTGTCCTCATCGAGATCGATCAAATCCATCTTCTCTCGAATCTGCTGCATGGCAGCCTCAGAGCAGAGGGCGGCAACATCGGAACCAACGTAACCGTGGGTCTCAGATGCAATCTGCTCCAGATCGACATCGTCACCGAGCTTCATGTTCTTGGTGTGGATCTGGAGAATCTCGAGACGACCAGTAGGGTCGGGGATACCAATGTCAACCTCACGATCGAATCGGCCGAATCGTCGAAGAGCGGGGTCGATAGAGTTGGGTCGGTTGGTGGCGGCCATGACAACGACGTTGGAGCGAGCCTTCATGCCGTCCATGAGGGTAAGAAGCTGAGAAACGACTCGTCGCTCGACCTCACCGTTGGTCTTCTCACGCTTGGGAGCGATGGAGTCAATCTCGTCGATGAAGATAATGGCTGGAGAGTTCTTCTCGGCTTCCTCAAAGGCCTTTCGCAAGTTCGACTCAGACTCACCGGCCATCTTCGACATGATCTCGGGACCGTTGATGAGGAAGAAGAAGGCACCAGTCTCGTTGGCAACAGCTCGAGCCATCAGAGTCTTACCGGTACCGGGAGGTCCGTAAAGCAAAACACCTCGCGGAGGCTTAATACCAATAGACTTGAAAAGTTGGGGATGTCGGAGAGGAAGTTCAACCATCTCTCGGATCTGGGCCATCTGCTTTCGGCATCCACCAATATCATCGTAACCGACCTCGTTGAGGTTATTCTCCTCCTCGTCACGCTGAATGGGCTCACCCTCGCAGTGAATGACAGTATCTTGTGCGACAATACCGTACTCTGGGGGGTCGACCTCGACGACCTTGAACTCTACTTGCCTCATACCACCACGGACGATGAACAGGTCTCCTTGGCGGACAGGTCGGTAGGCTTCTCGGAAGTAAGGGGCGAGGAAAACGTCAAATAGGGAGCCGGTGATACCCTCGACGGTATCAGCGATAGGGAGAACAGCAATGCGCTTGGCCTGTAGATTTGTTAGAAACTGTTCTGTTCGGTGGTACCAGCAATGGGACACTGACATATTTGATATCGGGACAAGGGTGGATAGTGATCATGTCGCCGTGCTTGACTCGCAGGTTGTGACGAACGACTCGGTTGATGCGGGCGCTGCCATCATCGAGCTCATCATCGGCAAGGACGATGAGGACTGTGTCCTTTCTCTTCTTGCCTCGGACGAGGACGGTGTCACCACGGAAGAGCTGGAGCTGGTCCATGGTGGCCTCAGAGAGGGCAATGATACTGTTATCATCGTTGACGGCATCGGTAACCCTTGGTGGTGTCAGTTGTTATCCCGTCGTCACACAGCGCAAAGTACCTACATCAACTGGTTGGGCTTCTTCTTCTTCTTGAGGATCGCGGTCGCGACGTCATCCTCCTGCAGAATGGTTAGCTGTGTGTTGGAGACTCGTATGGAATCGGATGCCACGAACACTCTTAATCTCGGCGCCAGAAGGGTCGCTATAACCCTGTTAGCCAGTCTGCTCGCCATAAAAGACAGTCGCTTTGACTGATGCCGGAAGTGAGAAATCACATACGTCAGGTTGACCTTCTTGTGGGGGTGGTGCTCGTCAGGCTGGGGAGCCATGATGGTTATCTGGTTGCTTCAAATGAAGCTGGTACTGGCTCGGTGATGACGAAAGGAGGGGGAGCTGTAGGAGTTGCTGAAAAGCCAAGATATGACTTTATGGGTGTCGTACTTGGTGTTTAAATGAGAATTGCGGAGATGGAAGAATGGGGAGGGGAGAATGTAGAGAGAAGATTTTGGGGTGGAGAGTGAAAGTGAAAGCAGACGTGATGTCGAAGGTCTGGCCTGAAGGTTGGAGGCAAGAGCTGTTCAAAGGCCACCACCTGCTCCGGAACGGCTATTGACAACGATTCACTGGCCGACCGCCACCTCTGTGGGCCAATGATATCACCAGATGCCCTGAAAACGGGGCGGAACAATGATGTTGAGACAGCTTAGCTCAGCCGGATGGTGGGGCTACTAGGCTGGCACTATGATGCAGCGAGCGCAAGGCGGTAGCAACAGGCACACCGAGAGTGACGACTACACAAAGACAAAGCAGGTGGAAACCAGCAGAAGCTTCCATTAGAGTGAATTGACTGCCGTGTAGGTAATCACATACCCTATAATGGGTATTCCTCAGTCTTCATTATCTACCTAGGTAGGTGCTGCCGTGTAATTCGTTATAAACAAGCCCGCCACTCTGCTGGTCTAACCCATAACGCAGGGACTGAGTATGGTTAGTTCCTGCATGTCAATGGCGGTCATCCATGGCGGATCAAAGGCAGTCCTGGAGATCCAATTATTGCGCGGCCCCAGTTGCCTACTCCTCAACCGATCGTGTCAGAGTACGATGATATCAATGGGCCAGTCTTGAGTCACTCGCCGTCGCTCGTTCGTTGACATTCCATCTGCTATATAATTCCTTACGATATCTTAACAAACCTCTTGCCCCTTTGCCGCTTGCAAACAGATTACGAACACGATTGCCTCTTGTAGCTGAAGAGTCTCGGCAAGGTACATAGGAACACAGGCACTGATCCAGGCCACATTGTGTTTACAGACAAGCTAGGCGTATGCAGCCTTCCTCTCACCCGTGGCATTGATTACTGTGTGCACGCACAATTCACCTTTTACCTGTTGTTACGCTGGCGAGTCAGTTATTGGATATGTCATTGCCCGTAGTCCATGACCAAGAAACAATAGCGATGTGGTGTGCCCGACAAAGGTAACATTCGAGAATGTGCGGGCGAAGTATGTTATTGTCTGCGTTAGACGTTGCAAAAATCTGCTACTGTACACGTTTTAAAGTTAGAGTACTGATGAAACTGACTTTTATCATGGTCATGATGCTACCCTGAAGTGGTAGATGCAGCAACCAATGACAAGCTCTGTTGCAGTTCAGAACTTATGATATGAGTATCCAGGTTCAGCCAGGCCCTGCCATTTCACCACCAACAAACAGAATCAGTTTAAACAAAATTATAGTTTTTCCGGGAGTGACTTCACTCGTCCTTCTCAAATGCGTCATTGAGATACGTCACAAACATATCCCTCAATCTAGACGATTTCATGTCACCCACAGCCTCTAGTCCAATACCCCCTCTATTCAGACCCATGAATGCCCTCCTCAACCTCTGCAATTGTGGTAGACCAACCTTTTTTCCGGCTGGCAGATATATCGTAACCTCATTAGTACCAGACGGTATCCGTACCTCATCAACATCGTCGCCCTCACGCTGCGCCTCCACTATGCGCTTCACAACATCTGATGTTTCGCGGTCCAGTAGGTACAAATAGTCTCCGCTCTCTTCTCGACCACGCTGTATAGTTGCTTGGTTGGGGCGAACAACCTTGCGGGCCTCGCCTGCTATTGTGTCCCAGAGGTCGGAGAAGACCTTTGTGGTTTGAGCTTCGTCATCTTCCCAGATGAGTGTGAATAGTGGACTATCCCATCGTGTCATTGGATTGGGCTCTTCGTATCGAAACACTAGGTTGTCCCAGTTGTCGGGCTCGTAGGGTTCTGTAGAGTCGACCGGCGCATCATCTGAGTCTGCAGCCGTGGGTGCTGCCTCTTCACTTCCTGCGGCGTTGCTTAAATCTGCCTCCTTCTTTTGTATTCTAGCCTCGTTGACTTCTCGTGCCTTGTCTACCGAGCAGCCAATCTGCAATATGCAGCTGGGCGTGCGCACAGCTTTAGATTCGCAGTGGAGTTGATACCGCCAACCCTTGATGTAATTGAGACCGTCCAGGATCACAATATCCTTGTCGCTGAGCACGCGCTTGACAGCGCCATATATAGAAGCACGGGCATCTTTCTCAGAGGCATTCGCAGATCGGGTATGTGCGCGGACTTTGTCGGGAGACAGGTCGTAGACGGTACGGGAGATGGAGAGAGATTCGTCGGAGATGAGATGTAAACGGTATTTCGTATCAGCTATACGCTTGGAGAGGTAGTCGTGTAGCTGCTTTGCGCGCGTCGACTTGCCAGAGGTGGGCAGTCCAGAGACGATAATAAGCTGGTGGGTATATTTGTTAGATGAGGGGCAGTGTATATGACATGGAGGACATACAGGCATCGTCTCAGTTTGCGTGAAACTCTTCAGGACACGAAGGTAATGATTTAGAATAACAGGAAAAGAATAGACTATTCCGAGGCCTCCTACGTCGTTGTCAAAACATGGACGTCTAGTAGAAGAGGTTGAAGTTGCTCATTGGAGAATTTTTGGAAAGATTCGACGTCACTGGGGTTCTTTGTGTGTGGGGTTGAGTTTTAGTTCCCCTCATAGGCCTTTAAGACGACCCTTGGTTTCTGATCAACAAAACAATGCGCTACTCCCTGGTAATTTAAGTTGAGTAGGGGGATGAGTTTTAGCTACTGTATCGACTTGTTTGCCCGAAAAGGGTAAAAATAAGATTTAATTATTGAATCCCGTAAGAACTGAAAGTATGAGTTACAAATGAGTGAGTATAGGGAGGAATAATAGAGTTGAGGGTGGCAGTAAAGTTGACCTTCTAACCCCAAGTCTTGGGATGCGAAAATAAATAGCCCAAGAAGTGTGATCTAAATAGCATAAGCTGATTAACTAATTTTGTCTCTTATGCTTCTAGCGGCCAAATTTTATGATACCCTGAGAGGAATAAGAATAGAGTTGAGAGAAGTAAAGAAGGTAAATGTCCACAAATCTGAGGACTGCCCTATAATCTCACATGCATTGAAACCATCTTGATAAGGGAGGGTCTCCTCGCTCTCGTTTATGCTTTTCGTTGATGGCTATGTTCCATTTACTAGGTAGGTTCGGAAGACGGCACTCGAATGGACAGCCCTATAGGGGAAAGTAAAGAAAGTTACGTTGCACACAGCCACGCGCTGAACCCTGGCGATTCCATTCGAGCAGATCTAACGCTAAACTTGATCTGGCATGCCATTCGACATTTCGCACTCTCTCATCATCTCGCAGCACCAGGCGTCAAGGTTGATTTTCTGCAAAGTGGCTCTTGATGTTGGAATTGCATCTCTCTTTCGGGAAAGCCACTCGAGCTTCCCATATTCCTGTGGGGATGTGAGGCTATGATGATGCCGTTCTGCCGTGTATACGGCGTTTCCTTAGTTCAGCTGAAGGCTCAAGATGAGGTTGAAATGTATAAAGATGTAGTTGTCTCTCGAGTTGAAGAGACATTCAAACCATCAACACTTCAATCAATAACAATACAACCATCTCTTCTCATCTCATCTCTCTAAAACTACCAAATACATTTATACCACTTCTACAACTCACCACTCAATATGGCTCGCTCTCTCGGTGCTCATGACGATATCGCTATCGCTGAGATCGTGATCTACACATTTCTCTTGTTTGGCGCCCTGTTTCTCTGCAAAACCCATGGCTTCGCTCGAAACTCTGGATGGTTCTACATCATCATCCTCTCTCTCGCACGACTCATTGGCTCATCAATGCTTCTCGCTACTATCAACGATCCTGACAACACAAACCTTTACATTGGCTGGATTGTTCTCAACGGTCTCGGTCTTGGACCATTGATCCTTGTCCTGCTGGGTCTGCTTGATCGTGTCTTCAACACTATCAAGAGCCAAGGAGGCGCTGGCATCAATGCTCTCTATCAGCGTGCTGTACACTTGCTGATGCTCGTTGCCGTCATTCTCATCTCTGTTGGCGGTGCCAGCTCCAGCTATACTCTTGACGGTGCCTCGCCCACCATCAAGTATAGCACCGAGAGCAAAGTCGGCGTTTCCCTTATGATTGTTGTTCTTGTTCTGGTTATTGGCCAGTTCCTCTTCGCTCTTCGCAACCAGTCCTACATTGTTGATGGCGAGCGTCGAATCCTCATCGCCGTTGGTGTTTCGTTGCCATTCGTTATCGTCCGACTTGCCTACACCTGTACTCTCATTCTGGGTGGCCACAAGCAGGACGTCTGGATTTATCTCGGTGCTGGTGTCATTATGGAGATCGTCGTGGCCATCATCTGTGAGGCCATTGGTTTCACTCTCCACAAGGTTCACAAGCCAGTGGTGAGTGAAGAGGCAGCAAACAAGGCCACTTCTGGAGCATGAGCGAGGTTCGAAATCTAAAAGCCCACGGGGCAGACTTATGGCATATGCACAAGCGTGGAGTTGGTTTGCGAATGATTCGGGGGTATAGAGGAGTTTTGGTTCAGTTGCGACTTGGTTCTTTTTTCAGTAGTCAATCAATAATGGCATGTTATCTCAAACACTTTCGTGTCTAAACGTGCAACATCTCACATTTATCATCTAAATCATCTAACTTATTGAGAATGCCTGACCAGATCTAACAATCATCAACAGAGTATTGGTCTTTCCAACCCCACAAAATCAGGGTATAAACGCGAAACAAGCAATTCAAGAATACTTTCCAGAAACAGCAACATGTAGGAAGTATAATGCTCCCAGGTCTTACATGACGGTACAGCACATCTTCTCCAGCTTCTTGAAAATGGTCGCAACGAGATCGTCGTTCTGCTCCTCTGGCTGGTTGTGATGCTGTCCGCCATGATGCTGTCCGCCATGCTGCTGTCCACCGTGGTGTTGCTGTCCACCAGGATAACCACCGTGACCTCCAGAGTGCGAGGGCGGTACAGGCTGTCCTCCCTGGAGGTTGATGATTATCCTCCCAGTGTTTTCCTCATCTGTCTCATACCGCAGTCCGAGCTCTTGGCAGAGCTCTTCGACCTTGGGCTTGAGCTTCTGGACACCGCCGGCAGAGTGGTGTCCCTTGCCGACGATGGCGTACAGATGTGTCTGGCCCTTGGCCTGGTCGGAACGAATGCGGTCTTCGAGGATCCTCTCAGCTTCCTCAACGTAGAGGCCGTGGAGATCGATTGAGTCGGCCTCTACGCGTCCAGAGGCATTGTTCTCCCGGAAGATGAAATCGGAGGCCTGTTGGTTGTAGTCATCCATGCGCGCAGCGTGTGCCTTGCCCTGGTTGGAGAGCTCCTTTGCGCCGGCACCATCTCCATCTTCATAGGCTTGACGTGACTAGACGAAAGGTCAGCTATAATTTGCTCTTATGTCGTGTATAGACAAACACCTTGAAAGGTGTTGATAGAATGTGACGTACGCGGGCAAAGCAGTCGTTACGCTTCTCCGCCTCGGCTCGCGCCATGTCTCTCAATCGATCGTACTCTTGCTCAATACTATCGTCATCGTGGGCAAAGGCTAAACGCAACCCGTTGTCAGCGTTCAACGTTCCTCGAAAGCTTGTTGCGGATTGAACTGTTGCGTTCCCGTTTCCGGCGCAAACCAGGACCAGTTCCGTGCCACCAGTTTAGTGTTGTTGACATACCGCGACCGCCCAGACGTTGCATAGGAATAGACATTTTGGGAGGGAATTGATTGAATTCCAGTCGATTATGCTGATAATGGTAACGTTTGTCTTATATCCAAAAGAGTATAATTCCTTTGCGGTTGCTCGTTGGTTTTGGGCGTTGTCTGTGTGTCAAAACCAAGGTTGAAGCTTTGACTGACTGATGTTGTGTTGGCGACCTGCATGTGTTGTCAATAGTGGGCGCTGCCAAGGTTAATGTGTACAGACAAGTACTACCTGTGCCAAGGCAGGCATAGGAGGTATCCAGTTTGAACGGGTTTCCTGCGCTATGTTTTTTCTATTTTCTCTTTTCTCTTAAGATAATTTCCACTTGGCTACGAATTACCTACCGCGAGGCCTCTCTGGGGCGCTTTAAAACATTGATATCGTTCTAGACTTGAGTAGATTCACTATTTATCCGCAAGCACTAATTACCCAACCGCCGAGACTGCTGTATGACATCACAAATACTGAATTGATCTCAGTGTAAATGCTCAAGAGAAGCTGAAACAACTATTGATCTTTCGCGTGGTCTGAGAGGCATTTCAGCTGCCATGCAATAAGCCAAATGGCTGCCCTTGATACTTGATATGGTAAATGCAGGTACGGATAAGTCAGCCACAATATAATATCCCGTGCCCCTCGTAGATCGTTGGTCGCGATCAACCACAGACAGACATGGAAGCATAACAGGATGTTCTCAGCTCCAATACCCTACCGCAATAACTGGACTACTGGACTACTGGACTCGACAACTTGATCGAAACTCACACAAACAAATAACCTGCAAGCCACCAGATTTGAGGCTGGGTTCCCGGAACGAGCCCACCATACAGAAGAGTGAACTCTATTGAGCCACAGCAAATACTCGAAGTCTATCAGCAATCGACTTTTAATTGTCGGTTCCAGGACAAGCCTCCATTCTTAACATTGCCTCTACATTGAAACAGACTTTCGAGCTTCCCATAAACAGTCGCTATTCCCGGTTTACCCGCAGTCGGTTATCAACCTGCGTTGTGTTTGCTCAACATCATTGTAGTTGGTGGACAAAGATCCCATCGACACAAGCCAACTGAACCTTGAAACTGGAACGTTTACTCGACATTCCCAGTCAATCCGACATTAGGCCTGTCGTCGATTGTCGATTCGCTGCAAGGTATCGTGGCTGGTTTGGGTACTCCTTGCTGGAGGCTGGACTCTGTTGTTTGAAAGGCAACTCAACCGCCTCAGCCGTCTGCGTCTCGGAGCAACCTTTTGTTCTGGTAAATGGTGGCTTGGAAAATCCGAGATTCGTAACGCATGTAAGCTCTCACTTGGGTATGTACATCGTCGAGAAATGCTCCATCCTTGTTGATGTGTCTGTCTGTACCCAAGAACTCACACTTGTGAACATGAAATTATTGACATGCCAGACCAGAATAGCATCACGAGTGTAGGAAACGTCCAAACCCAAAGTTACATCGAAGGGGAACAAGGCAGGGATAGAGAATACGGAGGTTCACGCAATTCTACGTAATTTGTCCATTGACGATGATGCCATCAAATATTATTTCGTGGGAATCTGCACCTGAACTCACTAGATGACATGCAGGCCAAGCAATAGCAGATCAAAAGCGGAACTACTTGCCTGCCATGTGCTCACCCGGTGCCTGTTTAAGGGAAAAGTCGAGTCTAGACAGCATCGACCCCACTGAACTGAAATGACTGAGATTGGGTGGCTTCGGTTGTAGTGAAATTGCTTTATTTTATCGTGAAATTTGGGTCTGAGAGCTTCATCTACTAGCAAGGATGGGTCGATGGGCTCGTTCTTGGTTAGAACTGGAGGGTATCATATATACGGCAAACGTTTTGCGGGTGTCTGCAGTACCGTGTATTGGTCATGATGGACGTATCAAGAAAACGTCCGTGGAACAGATGTCCATCATCATTTATGAGTGTTTGACTTGCAACTGCCTTGAACCTGGGAGTTGAAAGCAAGGATATAGTTAGTAGGCAGTTAGTTACATACTCAGTTGGTTGAACAAGATCTGAGACCAGGATCTTAGCGAGAGAACCACCGATTTCAAGAAACAATTAGTTGAAAATAAACGAATGATTAACTACTATTGGGTTCTGGCCGATGATTCTGGCCGATATAGACAGGATATGGCCATCGAGAAATCGTTCCGGATGAACAAGACATCCAACACCTGCCAAACTGATACAAGCACCAGTGAGTGGCCTCGGCTCCTGGGGATCCTCGGTGCGCTGCGCGCTAGCTGTACTCTACTACACATTAGCTCTAGCAGCGGACGATATCGTTGTGGTGTTCATCTCTGCTGGGTTCGCGACTCGTTCTACCCGTGAAAGGGCCAATGAACAGTCCGTCCGCTTTGCTTGACTCAGTCGCGACGAGGTTATTTGCAAGCCTCTTATTAGGAGCAGTTGTATCCGTAACGTACTGTACGGGAATGCTTAACCGAGTGGTTGGCTATCCATACAGAGCAGATACATCTAGCTCTTGACAGACTTTTAGCTTGCCGATCGTGATAGCGAAACTGTATGCAACAGAAGCTACCGATGTATGGAAGCAAGGAGGAAGCTTCTGAGATGACAGCCACTCTGCCACTACACCAAGTTTTAGTAACGGGAGCGCCCAGACCTCTTTGATACTGTAACGGCATGTGCTCTTGGTTTGCCCATTCACCTACCGGATGTTGAACAGCTTCGTCGGCGATCGACAGATCTTGGCAGTCAACCCCCCCCCCCCGAGAACTGACACTTTCACTGCTTCACTTCCAATGATTAGATGACACTAGTGGCAGATCTGGTGTTAAAGCCGTGAAGCTGCGTACGTATTGGAGCACAAGGTACTATTGTTTCCGCTGCTTCTAATGATTCCTTGGCCGTTGGACCGAGTTGTTGCAGTTGGAAAAGAATATTAATCGGTGTCACAAATGACATGTGTAGCACAACGATGGGTTCGTGTAGCGTGTTCCTGTTGATGTTGTCAGCCGCAACAGCACCGTCGTCATGACTTGATCGCCCTGCGTACAACGACGAATTGCGATAAAATAAGAACACCACTTGTCAGTTCGTCGTAAGATTCGTATCCTCTAGTTCTGGTTTCTGGTGACGCTAGCAAGTGTCAGAGCGCGGACAATCTGCGCAGATCAAGACTGGAGTTGGTGTCGAACCGCTCCGATGGAAGGGGGAAAAGCAATGAAGCAGGGATAACGGCACAAGCAACTCTTTCTAGATGGCTTCTACGGATACAACTGTGCATTACAGTACAGTGCGGTGTCGAGTTGGTAATCGAAAGGACCCCTGGCACATCTCGGGCGATCCCCCTTTCGTAGTGCCTGCGATGACCCCGACCCCAGTCAGGAGACAAGGAGCTTGTCGGTATTAAGTGGCCCTGGTGGAGCAGTCAATGATAACTCCAAGTGTCATGAGAAAACGGGTTGACTATGAGTTCGGTTCACTTTAAGTGAGTGCACAGAACAGAACGGTACCGCAGTGCGGAGAATATGGATACTCAGTGCCGTAGGACACAAGAGGACGATAATAGAATAAAGCCGATTCGATTCGTTTGTGCGGGACGGGAAGCACCTCGATGCAATGAGCCGACCTTGTCTCGTGCGTGCTCTACATAGTACTTACATCGCACAGAGATAGAGAACAGTTGAGAACGATACAGGTGGGGCATCATATTTTAATGCTATAAACAAGCTAACAAGCAATCGAAACCTATAGCAATCAGCAAATGAGGATGGAGAGCCGAGAGATGAAACATTTATACGTGTGTAGTCTATATTATACATAGATGTTTGTCGATACGTACTGTGGAATGCATCGTGGACTGACGAACGGGTCCGCCAGTCAAAACAAATGGAACATGATGCAAGGCACAGAGTACAGCGTATCATTCATTGGGTTTGCATGTATACCGTGGGTACAGTGTTGTGGATATCGCATTAACAGTGGACCAATCGCAACATCAAAAATCCAGCTCTTGACGGTAGGTACAGCAGTAATCTGCACAGTTGTATGTAGGAATATCTGACTGCGTTAATATATCTCAACAAGCTCCAGGTCACTAATATATTAGCAACGCACGTGGTGCTGAGGCAAAGCATGGTCAACTTGTGATGGTGAGTCGACGTTTCGGAT
The DNA here is from genome assembly GCA_002093855.1 of Fusarium praegraminearum. Classification (NCBI taxonomy): domain Eukaryota; kingdom Fungi; phylum Ascomycota; class Sordariomycetes; order Hypocreales; family Nectriaceae; genus Fusarium; species Fusarium praegraminearum. The sequence goes on along the minus strand of LXHY01000296.1, from coordinate 3,024 downwards.
CAAGTTCCCGCATTGAGCTGCGCTGAGTGATTGGCCATGGGTGTTGCAGACCGAATCAAAGTCGGGTTCGAACCGAAATTGTCAAAGAAGTCTGGAGACTGGACTGGACTCTGAGCTAACTTCTGCAACTCAAAACATCCATTCCAGAGCCACAGTCCCACTTGCCAGGTCCTGGTTCTGTATGAAGGACGTTTCAAGCTGACTGCACAACAGACTTTGCTTTTTCATGTCATGCAGCAGTTCATCTCAAACCAACAAAACCAGCCGGTATAGCATATCAACGAGGTGTTTCAACTCTAAAGATGTCGAATGCCCCTGAGTCTGTAGATCGGGTATTTCGCCGTATGTACAGTGCAGTTCCTCAGAGTTGATGTTGAGTGCCTCACAAAGACTGCAATGTACTCCATGTTTGAAGGATGTGTCTGCTCTTTGACGGTGATAGGCTATCATCACGACGCATGACTTCTTCATCAAGCAAACCATTCGGAAGAAGCAATTGCCATCCCGATAATTTTATGGATGCTTGCTTTTGCCGTTCTCGGGTTTTGTATAACGACGTTTGTTAACATGACGACTTTCGGAGACATTCACTGATAATGTAGGTACTTCGTAGTCTCTCCTCTTCTTGAATCATGCGATTGCTCGAAGTTTGGCTTTCGGTGATCATCCCGTCCGGCAGAGACGCTATACCCCAGAAGGTCTGGCTGTGCTCAAATCAACTGGGACGGGCGACGGTGATCCACCAGGCTCTGAAAGGCTAATCAAGTCGTTCTGCAAGCAGACGGGATAAAACAAGGCGAAGAAACCACTGAAGCAAAAGCAGGACAAGTGCTGTCTCTGGTTTGATTAATTAACGGATGCTTTTCCCAATTCCGCAACAGCGCTTCGTTAAGTAGTAGCTGCTGAGACGGGCTCGTTAATGCCCGCTTGTCGTCTGAAGCCATGTTACGGTACCGTAGCATCGCCATGCCCATCTCACATGGATGATATCCACAGCTAAGCAAATGGCACCATTGATTGCTCCACTTGACCTCACCTCGCGGCTTGGATCTGGACCTGACCCGGGTTGGCTCTTCATGTAGTTGGTTCCCGGAAGAGGGTTCGCTGGCTTGTGCTTGCTCAGACATGGCTGCTCGCAGAGACAACGAGTTCCCTTACCTCGAGCTTGGGAAGAGAAGGTGGAGGAGCGCGGTTCTCTGCAGTAGCTAGTGACGGTTGCTTTCTGCTGTCCGCCCTGCAGCGCTGTCACAGCAGATGCAAGGATAAGCATTGAGCATTTCAAGTATCTGTAGTTGGAGCGCAGGGCTTCTGCATCATCACCAGCCCATGAGAGATCCGCTGGGCAACCAATAGATCGGCGGCATGTCTCTTTTTTCTTTCGGGCGATTGATACAGTAGAGCACAGGAGTGGGGGATGCTCCGAGCTCAAGGCTGCGCTGAGGACTTGCACACTGTATACCTTGGTGCAAGTAGCGGTTCGTGTACTGTCCCTGACTGGTGATTGTTTATTACCTAGCCCGAGACCCTGGAAGTATAGCGTACGGGGACAGTCTCTTGAAGATACTAACTGCGCTGAACCATTGCGGTTACCGTGTTGGGAGATCCGAAATCAGTCAGGTCTTGCTAGTGAATTGGCGTTGACCAGACGCTCTTCAGTCCTTGAGAGTCTCTGAGATGCGCCGGCCAAAAGGGAAATTGGGTGCATGCAGAGAGAGAGGGTCCGTCCCTGAGAAACCCGCTTTGATACCGTCGGATTCGATTGAAGGCCGGGGTCCCCAAACTACATGACCTCTAGCTCAGGTACAGTGCAGGTGAAGGAAGTATGTACCGCAGTTGTTCGTTCGTTCATTGTGTTGCATGCAAGGTGCAGCGGCTGTCGGCTGTCTGCTTTGGGGCACTGACCTAGGTACTGAGGTATGGATGCGACGATGCGTTCAGCTTCAGAAGGACAACCACTAACTCTTTGCGATTATGATGTTTCAGTGATTCTTTACACGGCTTCAGAACCCATCAGAGTGGTCAGACATTTTGTAAGGAATCCATGTCTGTAACCTTTGGCCAGCAGGTACCTACTGTTATTCGCTGTCCGTACCTGTTCGGCCGGGCAATGGAAAAAGATTCACGAGCCCCGTACGTCGCGATGCGAATAAATGAAAGCGTCTGGTGCTAAGGCCCGGGCGGTATAGTAGCAGCAGCAAAGACCCTGCTAACCAACCTAAGCAGGTAAGGTTTAATACTCTGTACCAGAAAGATACATGATGCATCGCTGGGATCTTCGGCAAAGCTAGCGGTACCTCGCTCTTGGCTGGTATCCATCATTCATTTCATCTCATTTTCTTTTTCTCTTTCTTCTTTGGCTTCTAGCAGTTCCAGTTCCCATCTAGCTGGCCCAAGTGCACGCCTCTTTTTTCTGGTGGTGAACCAATCAGCCATCATATTCTGGTGACGGTCTGCCCGACCGCCCCCCCCTCTCTCATTGTGATTCTCATTCCCATTTGCATCCAGTCCAACTCGTCTCGTCTTTCTTCCCTCTCCTTTCTCAAATTCCCTCCTGTTCTAATACATCTCGGATCTGCCTCTGATTTTATTTCCCACTCCCTGCTCTTCGGTCCATCCATTTAGGTCACTTTTATCTTTCATACCTCTCCCCATAGCGCTCATGACATCCTAATCCTCCACAATAACCGCCATCGCCATCGCCTTCTATAATAGCCTTTCGCCTCTCGCATCGGCGCATCGTCGTCACCAATAAAAGATTACTTTGCCGCTTGTTCTCGCCAACAATTGATCAATCTCGCGACCAATTGTTGCTCGCAAGAACTCACTATCAAGAGTCGCACGACTGAGCACTATACGTAAGTTGAGTTCTATTCTGGTATCGTGTATCATCATTCAGTCAATCCATCTTCATCTTGATTCTTCAAACCATCACCCAAAAAGAATCTCACACACGCCCCCCAAGTCTCCACCAACCCCCCCAGGCGACCTAAAATGTCCCTACCTCCTCCTCTAGTCTAGAGCCCC
>LXHY01000295.1:0-39073 GCA_002093855.1 Fusarium praegraminearum | reverse complement strand
ATTATCCCCCGCTTCCTTTGCTGTAGGTACCTACCCTGCTACCTGCTAGCGCTAGGCACAGCCCACGATAGGCCGCTAGAACCACTGAACTCGCTCAAATGGATTGCGATAAAGCTCGTCTCATCCACCATACAGAGCACGTTTCGTCGTCACGATGCATATCTTGTTGACGTCTACCAACTTGTTACGCAGCAAAACTGTGTACTAGCTCAAACACACGCTGTAACCTAGCTTATTCGCTTCTATATGTCATTCTCCCGAAAGTTTCGCGGCCCGGCAAAGTCTTGTGTGTGTGTGAAAAGCGAAAAGAGTGTGCGCGGGAACAAAGGCCACTAAGCTACGAGTAGGTTGAATGATCTGCATATCTTCCTTTGACATCCAATGAGTGATGCACGCGAAGTGTAAAAGAAATAAGTCCCCGAACAAGAAGCAAAATAGACAAGTTCTAGAGAGAGAGAGAGAGAGAGAGAGAGAGAGAGAGAGAGAGAGAGAAGAGGCAACCTATCAGACTAACCATGTGGCCACCTCTGATGCAGTTGCATGGCAAAGAGGAGTATTCGTTTCGTGACACATAACGGATTACGTAGCTTCAACAACGGCTCACTTTTATGAATCTACTCGCTGGGAGACGAGGAGAAAGAAGATGGAGTGCTGTAAAGTTTCACAGAACATGTGTCGATTTGTTCGATTTGTTCTACTGAGAATTACATCATTGCACATGAAACGCATAAACAACTTACATAAAAAAGACGACATTTAAGTCACAGACTGCTATATTTACATTTATCCATGTTTATTATGTATGCATATTCATCACTCGTATGAAACTGAGACAAACCGAGTCGGATGCCGTAACCCCGCTCCTGTTTATCATTTACTTGACTACTATTATTCAGTTGAGTCCGTCATCGGCTACTCACAACTAGAAGCCCCTCTCTCCAGACTCAACTCAACTCAACTCAACTTAACGGGCATAGCATGACATGGTTTTATTACAAGACAGGTAAAGTCTTTTTCGTATTGAGATGGTTCCCCGGGCTTTGAGTAATTAGTCTAGACTGCGGGGGTTGATCCCAACTACCAGGGCCGTAACTAAACTATCTACGGTACGGTATGAACTGCCCTATACTGTCAAGTGTTGACTAACAGTTAATATCTGGGTTATGAGCGATTCAGCTGAGTCAGGTTGTGGGGCTGAATCAGACTAATAGGTAATTAATTTGACGTGCTATACTCTGTACTCTGTAGAAAAGAAAAGACAAGACACTCCTTTGCTATACTAGGTAGGTATCGTCAACTGGGTCTGAGAGAAGAAACAAAAAGACCAGACCGCGTGTCACAAACGTGTTCATCCATCCACTTTGTTACATTGCATCGTTCTTGACCGCCGCGTTGAAACATGATCAGAGAGTCTCTGTATGTACGTACAACAGTACCTGGATTCTCGGAAGCGAGCTCCCAGTGCGCGGGATAGACTATTATGGAGATGGAGATGGGATTTATGGATATGACAAGGTATATGGTACGGCATGAATGTGGGGGAAGAGCCCAATGCCAACATGTCTGGGGGCTCCATTGACCTTACATCGTGCGTTTCGTCTTGGCCTAGGAACTGTCTCCCGTTGACCGGCTCCGTTTTGCTGGTTTTCCGTCTCCGCCAATTTGACGGGGGGCCTTGTGACTCCATGATAAGGAAGTTTTTTCTTCTTTATTTTATTTTATTTTACTCATGTCTAGTGTAACAACTCGGTCAAATTTGAGGCCCGTCAACGGTGACCTTCTGTTTGCCATGTTGTGGATTCTCGGTCAGGTATGTATGTTCACTTGGCTACACACGACAAACAGTGACGATCAACGTCTGCAGAGGTCGCATACGATGCCCACAAGGGTATATCAAACGATGGTCCATCCGGGGCCTCAGGCCTGTGCATTAGAGCGCCCAAGCACTGTTCTCCCGGTTGACAGTTCCGCTGTTTAGTTAGCTGTCTAGCTGTCTTTCGCTATCTTAAACGATGGACCTCTAGGCAACTCCACTTGAGGCTCGCCAACGTTGACCCCTTCAGTCGTTGTCGTCGTCGTTGTCATTGTTGCGGAGTCGACTTAGTCGCCCCCCTAGAGGTCAAGGTCAATTAGACTCAAGGTCAAAAAAGGCAGATTTTTCACCTTGTTGGTTGTTCACGTTCTCGAATGAGCCGCAGTCTCACCTTGTCTATATCCATGATCCCTGTCCCTTTGGGTCAAGGCTTCAACACCACGGGCCAGTCGTTCTCCCACGCTGCTGTTTGGTTGAAAGCTCGCTTAATCAGATATGTATTTTATTTTATAGTGGGCGGATAACTTCGGCGCAAGCAAACGAAAGAGTTTTTCTTGCTTATCATCCATCTCACCCGTCAAGCCTCTTACAGTCGTCGATGGAGACCACGAGTGCGTGGAGTAGTAGGATTTGGACCTTCAGCTAACGGAGATCAACTACCGTGTAGAGCTAGGGTCCTCTACTTTTCAGAGTCCGGAGCTGACAGAAGCTGGGGGTACTGTAGTTACCGACTTCAGTCTCGACCAGGACCGGCCCGGCTTGTTTAAGAGATTTTGACAGTGGTCAAGGCTTTTTCTCCTCCAGTTTTGTCAATAGTTGAGACATTCGTAACTATTCCAGCTTTGCGCAGGTCCGCTAATTCTTATTGCCTCAAGCATGGTATTGGTCCTTTTACTAGGTAGGGCTTACTATAACTGAACCGAGGTAAGTTGTTAGGTCTGATAACACAACATTGGCATATCACCAAGTTGAGGCAAGGCCAAGGAAGTGGCGGACATGCCTTTACCCGCTTAGAATGCGAGAGGATAAGAGATCAGCGGCATATAGACAATATTCAGAAATGACTACATCTTGTCAGTAAATAGCGTCTTGCCTTGTGGTACTTACAGATGACATTCAATAATATGCGGGACTAGGATTTGTCGCCTGATATCGTCCAACGTCACCTATAATAGTCATTGGTTCTTGATTCACCCGTACGGATATATGCAAAGTCTTTGAATAGAAGTCGCCAGTTGCGGTTGCATGCTTTGATATGTATTTCGTGTTGATGCACGTCACGGATCACCTCACACTGTTCCACCAATGCGACCCTTCGAAGCGGTTGTCCTGGAGAGGTTATGTTTTCGCGAATGAATCCAGAACACCCACAACCCAAATATAGCGTTATAACAATCGTCATACCATGCATTTGCGGGTCATGGTGGATTGAAGTCTCATTTCTACATTACCCTACAGACCTTGATATATATAACTTTGTCTAGCAAGTAGAGAGTATACCAGCATGAGGCAGTCCTGGGACCAAGACGTCTCTATCTTCGAATCAAGTCTTATCGCTTATCAGTATATCTACCAATCCTTATCTTCTGCACGATACCATCCTTTATCTAGCCACCCCCATCCTGAGTATCCCATACTCTCGTGAACCTCTCTCCCTCTATGATTCATCCCCCCTCATGTGAACATGCTCGTGATCGCTTATCTCGGTCTTGCTTCTCCCTCATGCATACCTGGTCAAGTCAGTCAGCCAGCCATCTTATCCTCCCAGCCATGGGGGGTGAGAGGAAACTAAGTTGCTATGTCCAGTAAATGGTGATCCTCCACACACCAACAAAGTTCCCGATAGCTACTGCAGCTATTGTATCTTGGACCACACACTACCCCACGCTCACTTACAGGCCCGGCGATCAAGGGACCAAAAAATGAGCACGCGCCCATGAGAACCCGGAATAAAAGCAGCCAATAGATAAGACAATTCTCTGGTTCTTCTGTTACAGATGGGAACCGTCCTTGGGATCTTCAAGGCCGATCATCACTCCAGTTCGTCGTCATTCCCTCTCGGGGCAAGACCGAGACTACTCACTGGCCTGGCTTGACTAGACCACGTTACATTTACGTAGTCATTTGAGATTCGGCACTTGAGGCAGATCTTCATCTGTCACGACTCAAGAAGATGGCATCATCAGTCTTCATCACCAGGACCCTGGAGATGTTACGCGTTGTCATGCCATGTTGAGCCACATCATTGCTTGCGTGTGGCTACTCCAGCCTCCAAGAGTACGTAGTCGACACATAACTCGAACCACTAAGACTTGATATACCGTAAAAGTCCCAACAGTCAAAGAGATCAACGTCAGAAAGCCATGTTATTGCACAAGTCTAGTTCTAGGTCATTGAACTAATTGTGTCACTTGTCCAAGTGATGGCGTCTGAGCGACTATTCAACTGCCGATGGCCCATAAACAGCGAGTAATTTCAGCATCGCATGTCGCGATATCACGACAACATTCGAGGGTAGAGTCGTTTGTCATTCGTCCGATCTACGGACCAATGGCTCGAACAATGTTGTTGTTGTTGCACAGACATTCCACCTCGTAATTTGTTCATCAATGAAGCCATGTTATTGTGTCACAACACAATTCATGATGCCATGCATCGAATCCATCTCAACCTTTCTCAGTGTTCACTGCAAGAACAAAACAGAGAGTATTCTTCTCATCTGGTTAGTACATATGACGAGAAGCCCAGACGACGTAGCGTGTAAGTTTCGAGTGCTTGCAACTTTAGTGCCAGTCCGTTGATTCAGCAAAGACCCTGCTTGGCTTGGCCGATACACTTACTTTCCTTCTACCCCCTTCCCAACAATACAATCCTTCAAACTCCTGTGCGACATACAGCACTAATTTGGCCAACACATGCGGCAGTCTATTGGTGCATGATGCACAACACAATTAGCCTAGAGCGATGAATATCTTGGTACAGAACGTTGCTAAGGGGCGGTGAATTGAGACTAAGCAAGCCATTCAAGTTTGAAATTGTACTCATCTCGATCTCCTTTCATGCAAGTGTATAATGACTCAATGGTCTACCCTCGCCCTCTTATATCCGAAAGAGAAAACCTCATCGTTACTTGTTGGGCGTATGTTTAGGCTTCATGCGCGTCAGTCGGAGCGCGCAGCTGTACTAGCTCGGGAACCGAACTACGGTGAGCTCACTGAACTGAGAACCTTCACAATATTTAAATATGTCTTCTTTCCACATAATACAATGGCGTTTGCTTGGCTTGAAGCAATTATGTGTGATGATCAAGATGATCTCATATGGCACCACACCGCTATTACATCCAGTGTCTTGAAATCGACCTTGGTTTAGGCCGTAACAATGTAGATGTTACTCGCAGAAAGTAACTGGTACATGTAGATACAGATAGAGTGTCATGAAAGATTAAGGCGTATGATACCGCGGGCAAAAATCGCGATGGCAACAAACCCCTAATTATTGGACTACGTGGCTGCAGTCCGTGTCGACTCTCTTCGACCTCAGCCTGGTCTTGTGTAAGTTTCGATTTCCCCTTTCTTTGATAAGCAATCAATGTGTTGCTATCGGCCTCGTCATCTAAAGGACATGTAATGTAGCAGATTGATATACATGCAAGAATACCCTGAAGTGCTGCATGTCTTTAAGACTAGACGTCTCTTACAACATGCTATGTAGCAAATAATTTCAACAAATCGCTCAAGTGCCTGCAGTGTCCTATCACGGATGAATTCACACAAATCTAACAAGTCACCATCGAATATAGAACATGGTATCGTCAAGTGCCCAGCACAATGTTGGTATAATATTTTTGAACTTTTGATCATCTGAACCTTGGGTCCTGCATCCTGCTAGAGTAGAGACCTGACTTCGTCATGTCCAAAACAAAACAGGAACCGCAAACCAAAGTGTAGACGATGATATATATGATAAAAAACAGGCTCAAAAGGGAGTGAATATGAGCCATGATTACAATGTCCCTTGAAATATCCGCTTGCATGCTATTCCCATCCCAAATACTCCATAAACCCCTTCATTCATGATACTAATATTAAGAAAATTTATACGTTAAGCCCGCAGTAACGGGCATAATAAAAGATAGTGATTGCCTATCAAGGCAGTTATGGGTGATAATATGTCTGGTGGGTTGGTTGTCCTGAACCAGAAGAAGTGTGTCGTTCAGCCGCAAGTTCTTGAGGCGTATCAGACGCAAAGTATCCTGTTCCATTCTTCGATGAGTTGGTCCAGTTGGAACCCACAGTCGCGTCGTAATACGGAGGGCTTCCTGGTGAGTGGAGCTGATCAGGTATTTGTACTGTGCTTACTTGAGGAACCCATAGATTCCCATGAGCATCGTACTTTGGCTCCAGTGTTGTTGTGACTGTTTGCGTAAGCGGCGAGCCACCACGTGTAGTGTCCTCCATATTTCCAGATGGAAGTTCCACTGGTGGCCCCGTATATGATCGAGCTGCTTGAGGGCTAGCGAACGGACTTGAAGGGTTGTAACTTGATGATTGCGGGCTCCAAGGACCAGACGAGCACTGGTTCGAGACGATGGAAGGTTGTGTAGGGTGGTGATAATTGTAACCCTGATCCATTGGCTGTTGAGAACCAATTCGCTCGGGTCGTGCACGCCGTTTTCGAATGAGGCAAAAAGAAGCCAAAACCACACCTATAAGAACAACTGCTCCGCCAACTGCGATGCCTATTATGGCCCCTGTAGGCAACTTGCTACCCGATTCGAGATCCCCTGTAGCAGTCGGGCCCGATACGTTTCGTGTTGCCGTTCGTGTTCCCGCTGAAGCTGTTCGCGTCATGAGGGCATTGAGATCCTGGTGGTCGAAGCCACCCGCCGGTGCCGTTTTGGTTGCACCACCCTTGGAGTTTCCGCCTACAACCGAGACAACATCCGTTGGGACAGCGTATTTCGTTAATTCGGGGTCATAGAGCATCCAGGGTGACTTGTTCTTGTTCTGTCTGCCAAGAGACACGTCGTGTAGGCCCCATTGATCCGGAACGTCGCAGTCGTCGTTGAGAGGGAAAAAGCCGCCGTGAACGAACATCTGGGCCTCGTTGACCACGTTGCAGGTCATGCTGTGGTGGGGGTAGCTTCCGGTCCCATTTTCATTGGGGTACATCTTGATCCATTCAAACGTTGGCAGTGTTAGAATGTAAATGTCGTCGAATCCAGCGCTTCCTTCCTCTTGGCCGGCGCCTCCGTATAGGTAACTAGAATATCACTGTCAGAAAGCCATCCGCTCAATCCGGCCAGGGCGACTCACATATTGTAGGAAGACTGGTCCTCCACCCACGTAGCACCAGCGCAAAACCGTCGACGTGGTTCCGGAACATCGCCTGTTGCATTCTGGAAATAACTCTTGCCACTCAGAACATCATATAAAATAATCTGTTCCATCGGTTGACCTTCCCAACTACCATCGTCAGTGGCACGGATTCCTCCAAGGTAGACAAGCATCCCACCATCTCCAGCGGGGATGTGGACCATGACACCTTCTGCACGACCTATATCATCAGGGCCAGTGTCGTTGGACCAGCTGTTCGTATCCATCTCGTATCGTACTAGGTACGACGTGGGTACCTGGGGAGCATCACCCCAATCGGCGACTGTCGCGTTGTTCATCCATCCACCGTAGTAGTAAGCCTCTCCACGGTCCGGAATGGAAACGCCAGCTCCGTAGCTGAGGCCGACGATGTTGTCGGTCCTGGAAACTCCGAGGTTGTCCCATTCGTCGTTAATGATGTCGTAGGCATATAGATCAAAGTCCCAAGGCGTCACATCGTTGTATTCGCCTCCAAAGAGATAGATCTTCTTGTTGATCGTATCGGGCCAGAATATCGCACCACTGACGTCTGGTATCGTCGAGTTCTTACTCAAATTTGCATAGGGCTGAGGCATGCCTGTACCGGCGGCAGTTCTCAAATCATGATAGAGAAAGTAGGGATCTAAAATCTGTTAGTTAATAAACACCCCGTGTCATCCGCCGTGGCGAGTCAGGAATTTTCACGTACTCGAGACGTTCGGTGGTGTTCCCGAGCTACCATCATAGGTGACCAATCCTCCGCCGATGTAAAGCTTTTCATCTACCACAGCACTGTGATGACCCCATCTTCGGCAGAAATTCGATATGGGATCTCTTTGCTGAACTGTGAAATGGACGAAAAATAGCAATAATGATAGAACCATCAGGTTCTGGCGAGATTGACTGGCTGGAGAGATTGAGATCCACATCATGGCTGCCACCGTGATGCTACATACATGCTCTCCTGACCTACTTGTTAGTCACAGACGGCGGAAGACGAACGAGGTTTGACCTGGGCGATCGTCGTTAAAAGAAGAATGGCCGTATGTATGATGAAGAAAGAGAAAGGTTGACGTTTCCAGGCTGCTGGATGAGAAAGAAGACCATTGCTGATCGTTCATCAGCAGGGGCCAGGAGGGATCCGCTGGGGGGCAGAAATGCTCAAGCCCATTGCGGTGAGAAATGCTACCGAGCAATCTCATGTTATTCTTTCCACTACCACATAAGTTTGACGGCAGATGAGAGTGGCTCAGACGTTATCCGGGGCTGACCTTGTTGCGAGGTCTAGACTTCCTAGCCCAACGCCTCAAACGACTCCATGGCGTCAAGGACTGCCCTCACAACGGATGAGAGCGTACTTTGGATGAGGCAGGAACCGTAAAAGCCACTCAGCGCTCAGAACCTTGGCGTTCCTGGCTGCCAGCTGGTCAATCATGGTGAGACGACGGATGCCCCCGACCTACTCGTGGCACCAGCGGGCGTTGCTAGCCCGTCGGGTGTTGATCTTGATTCGTGCAGAGCAGGGAGCTGGACGCAGCTAGGGAAGTCAGAATCTGAGGGAATCCCAATGGCCGTACGGGCTTGCATTTCAGCTCAGATTCACAGGGTAGAATAAACTCAAAGGCAATCGACCTGCCCAACTTTGCGACGGCTTGCAGGGCTGAATGGGGTGGAATCCACTTCTCTGAAGCCCCGTAGGTTTCTGATCTACCTACTGTACCCAGACTAATGAGGTCAGGATCGATAGTGTCAATGACAGGATGATTGTTGCTTTGACATTTCCAGATAGCTTCAGGATGAGTTATGAGTACCGTGTCAGGCGGGGCCGTTCCAGGCTGATAATAAGCATACTGGATCGACCCGTCAGTCTGGTATCAGTACTAAGTCATCCGTTGTCAAGGTTCCACCATAATCTCCTATTGGACTGTAGTTTTCTCCCCCTGCCTCCGTCTCACCCCAACGAGGATTGGCATATTAATTTACTATTGTACGAGGCACAAGCCGTAACCCATCCATTCATCAATCATGATGGAATTTGGCAGTTCCGATGCTACGTAGAATCTTCCATCCAACCGTCATCTTGTACTCCGAACTCGGTGCCTAATTTCCGATGGCCCTTAGATCTAGCATGACACAGCCGGCAAAGTCGAGGTTTGCCGGAAGTGCAGCTCTGTCTGGCGGCACGACTAAATTGTCTGTTGCAACCTTAAAAGCCTCGGTAACGGTTGCGTTTGGTTTGCGTCCTGAATTTTCCAGCCCCTCTCTGTCCCTTGACCCTTCAATCTCTCCAGAAACAAATAATTGCATTTCGTGCTCGAGCAGGGCTGCCGCCCCCAAATGACCAAGCAGCACTATGTAGGCTCGGTAGGCGTCCAAAGCTTTCTGCGCCATGCCCTCTCTGGATTTGTCTTGTAGCAAATCGAGTATAAGCGTTCGAACCGTCGGAGGATCTTCTTGATCTACGTCGCCGACTAATAGTTTCAGGAGCGCCTCCCGACCCTTCACGTCAAGCTTGTTTGGCTCAGAATCTGTGATGAGGTGGCGCGTGTATGTTGCTAGGACTTGATTTATGTCTCCTATTCCTTGATCACTGGAGATCCAGTGGTTGATCTCGGATCCCGTGTTCAAGTATTGGCGAGAAATCGCAGGAACGCAAATTTCAGCCGAAAGCTTCATTCCGAAGCCACATAAAGGCCCTCCTATATGCTCTTCTCTGACTGATAATCTTTGTCCAAGATTGCCAATGAAAATTAAGATGTCCCGAGTGCTCCGCTCGATGTTTTGTTGCCATACACTCTCACACGCATCTCGAACACTTGAAGATAGATCTGGTTGTAATTGTTGTTGGGCGCTGTGAGCTTGGTGAAAAGCGGTGCCATTAGGATTGCATGCTAAGTACTGCGACACTAGTCTGCGACAACTGATGAGCGACTTTTGATTCCTCAATGCTTCTGATAGCTGACTTGCAGAAACTCTGGGACCTTGATCAGTTTTAAACGAGCTTAGCCGCGCCTGAAACCGCCGTAGAAGTCGTGAATCATCCATCTGAGCCTGTTGTTCAATGCCATTCTTTGAACAGAGCATGTGGAGCATACTGGATCCTTTCCCGGCAGTCGAAGTACTAATGGCGCCTTGTGAGAAGTCGATCAGTGGAGCTCGTGATACCCGGAGAGCCGCGGAGAAAACGTCGTAGCTCCCGAGTCTCCAGGCATATAATGGTGTCGATCGTGCTTCGAAGGCCCTCGACCTCGATTCGCCCAACATCCGCTCGAGCTTGCCGAGATTTTTTGTAATGGACTTTTCCTTGGGATTCTGTGACCATAGTCCAAGTGCCTGCGAGTCATCCTTCTCCGTAACCGGTCGCACGTGCTTGCTGAACATGTCGTCAAGGTCAAGCAGAAGGTTGCCGGCCTCGAAGTATTGGGCTTCTGCTGGTTGTTTTGGCGCGGTTGGCCACTTGTTGAGAACGTAATATATCTCACCCGACCTGCGATCTGTCTTTTTGATAAACATCTTGCGCCGTCCAACAAATTTGGAGGCGTCGGAAGATACTTGACGAAGCATTTTGGCGAAGAGGTACAGAGTACCGCAGCGGGGGTGAAGGCGATGACTTGGAGGTTATCAGACCTCACAGCACGACAAACGCCAGCGCGCGACTTGAAGTGTAGGTGCAGAACAAAGCGTCAGGTGAAGAGTTGTTTGCTGACGAGGGAAGAAAATAAGGGATGCTCGATTCTGCAACGGCTGAATTGTTTGTTTTGCTACGTAATCATCTCCCCCGCAAAGTGAAATTGACCCCTGTTGATAATGGTTCATTGTGGACAGTTTGTTGAGTGCAGGAGTGATCTTTCAGGCAGGTGCTCTCGGCCTAGTCCTGCTCCTAAAAAGCGGGAAGGAAAGCGGGTCACCCCGCAAATCCAATCCGTCTAGGTAGTCCGTCAAGCGAGCACCAGAATGCAAAACATGTGCGGCTGAATAGTACCCAGACTAATAAGTTTACCCATTATTACGTGTGAGTATCTGGCAATCCACAATTGAGCTTTGTAGAAGATGAACATTACTTGTCTCAGAAGTGTTGTCCAGAGATTTAACAGTAGAGCAGTAGATACAGTTCATCAAAGCCACAAAGCTGCACTACCACTGACCAGTCAGTACTTTCATTGTGATGTGACCAGTTAGTAGCTCCAACTGGGGATAACATATGTATTCTTACAACTTATTAAACTTTTTAATTCTTTTTTTCCACGGTCACGAGAACGAGTCTCAGGTTCCCCTCCTCCTATGTAACAATATAAACAGCAATTCCGTTAACTTGACGGGTCTAAGAACCGCATGACTACCAGTGCTACACTGAGTGCAGCAGTTGACTTGCAACCAACGCTTATGATTTGTAAGACTTTAAAACAATAATCTGTTTTCTAGGGTTAAAAAGCATACGAAAAGCATTTTATCTTATTCACTTTTGTGGTTTCCCCTTGAGATACTCATGACTTGTATCAATCAAATCTCTAGGTTGAAGTTGGTGGTAGATTTCTGGGCTTCTTCTGCCCCAAAAACATCTAACTCATACCAGTTACTCCAGGCGCCCCGTCAATTAGATCAACCTCAGTCAGATGATCAACTTAGTAGGCTCCTCCGCCACTTGTTTTTGACACTTCAGCTTCAGCTCAAGATGAAGGAGTGCTTCTGTTGACCCCTAGCCCCTCTACTGCATTTCGACATTGATTTGATGTTGGGAATATTTGTTGCCAGTTTTGAGCATTGGAAAACGAAAGGTACCTGGGCAAGTAGTGTACGATTTCCTGATTTCCATCCTTAGCACCTGAGAACTAAATAAAGAGCTGGTTATTCTAAGTCCCAGATAATTTCTCCATTAGTCACTGCCTAAGTGTGTCTAATAGAAAGCCTGTCAACTTATTTTTATAATTTATTGGCCTTTGATTTGCGCGGAGAGACAAACAACCTTGTGGTGGTTGAAAACATTGTGTACGGGCATCGAAGGCTTGGGTGTCTGTTAGTTGGTAAAGGCTAAAAAAAATACAAATGCTAACTCCCAGTCGCACTCCACTTTCCTCCTTCAATCAATCAATCCGGGCGACACTCAAACCCACCTCAGACATCAACAACAACATCATCAACATCATGGCTCCAGGCACACCAACAAAGGATTCGCCTGTCGAAAAGACGGATGACACGACACAAGAAAGCGCCCCCGATAATGCTTCAAAAGCACAAGATCGCATGGCTCGATTCAAGGCCCTTCAAGCGCGAGCCAAGACTTCGTCAGAGAAAAACCTACAAGAGGCGACCCTCGAATCGCAAAGATTAGCCACAGACCCCAGCCAACTCACCGCCATACACCGCAAGCATGCGATCGCATCTCACAAACTGCTCAAGGCAGACGTGGAGGAATCCGGTGGGGATTTCGAGCGAAAGCGCGCGTGGGACTGGACTGTCGATGAGAGCGAGAAATGGGACAAACGACTCAAGAAGAAGGCGGCTCGTCGCGACAACAACGCTTTCGCCGACTTTACACAAGAAGCGAACAAGATATATAAGCGACAACTCAAGAACATCGACATGAACATGGAGAAATACGAAAAGGACAAGCAGGCCCTTATCGAAAAGGCAGCAGCATCAGGCGGTCTGGATATCGTCGAGACCGAAGACGGCGAGCTTATCGCGGTAGACAAGGACGGTTCCTTCTATTCTACCGCCGATTCTACGACATTTGCTCAGAACAAGCCAGACAAGACAGCAGTCGACCGCTTGGTGGCAGACTTGCAGAGAGCAGAGGAGCAGCGACTAAAGAAGAGAAAGGAAAGGATGGCGCAGAACGGAGACGATGGCGATGTCACCTACATCAACGAGAAAAACAAGCAGTTCAACCAAAAGCTATCCCGATTCTACAACCAATACACTGCGGAGATTAGGGACAGCTTCGAGCGAGGAACGATGATCTGAGAACGGGAATATAACAGGTTACGTCATGGGTCGATTCGGGTATTATTCAGTCTAGCGTTTTGCTTTTAATACATTATCTCATCAGAACCGTTTACAACATGGTTTTTCTCCAAGCTTTGCTTGCAAGCTCCTCAATCTGTGGCACCTCAATAGCTCCCTTAACACTCTTGTCACTCAGTGCCTCAACCACCGCTTCAGCGACAGCCTCGACCTTTAAGGGCTTGACACCGGCGGCACCGATGAAGTTCTTGAAGTAGTTGCCTGTCAAGCCGTTGAAGGCAGTGCCGACACCTACCATAGCAGCCAGGGGCATTGTCATGGGGCGTGAACTGTCAAACAAAAAGGAAGGACGGATGAAAAGACTTCTGAGTTCAGGGAACTTGTTGGCAAT
The DNA here is from genome assembly GCA_002093855.1 of Fusarium praegraminearum. Lineage (NCBI taxonomy): Eukaryota > Fungi > Ascomycota > Sordariomycetes > Hypocreales > Nectriaceae > Fusarium > Fusarium praegraminearum. The sequence goes on along the minus strand of LXHY01000295.1, from coordinate 25,548 downwards.
GGTGATCTCGGCCTCTCGCTTAGTCGTGATGTAGCGCTGGGGAAGAACAGGAGCCCCAGCTGCCGCAGAGATGTAGCAGAAAGAGTTGACCTTGGCAGCAACGGCATGCTTAGCTAGGGTAACTGCACTGTCGCGGTTCATAATCTCATATGTGAATTGGTCCTTGGGGTTCGGGGGGTTGATATCCTCGCCTTGTCCTTTAGCCAAAGGATCAACGCCACGGTCACGGATGGGAGCAAATGCTTTCTGAAGACCAGCAACGGGCGACTCCTTGCCTGAAAGAACACCCTTGTAATCGGCTTCTAGGAGGATACCCATGCTGTGAACAACAAAATCGGCGCCATTGAGTAGCGGGGCATAGGTAGCTGGGCGAAGGATATCACCACGCTCCCAGCTTACTTTGTGTGCCCATGGGGGAGGTGAAGGAGATGCACTGATAGTGTCCCATCGAGGATCACCAGAACGGCTGTAAAATGCATAAGCTACTGTTATGCCTTTGGATAGTTATGATGCTCGTGAGATTTACCTGATCGATGTCACATCCCAGCCTCGAGCTACCGCATATTTGCAAATACGGGAGCCCAAAAACCCTGTTCCTCCGCAAACAACGAGCTTCTTTGAAGCTGACATGGTGCTGGTATAAAAGTGGTGCGATATCAGGAAGCTTGAGCTCAGAAAGGCTCGTTTAGTAGGATCGAAGTGGTTGAAAGGAATCAACTTGAATGAGAAACTTCTCTTAACAACAATAAAAAATGAAAGAATGAACTGTGACGAGACAATTGAGTATCCAGATCAAATACCGACGTGGTATTGAAGCTCTCGATCGATGGGAGAGTAAAATCAATGAAATCATCATCGGTACTTGTCAAGGCTGCATGAGTCTGTGGCTGCTCCATGATTATTGGTTGCGCCACTGAGGCGCAAGATACGCAACCTGCAAGGCTGAACTTCAGGTAGTTTCTACTGCACCATCAACCATTGCACTTTACAGTCGCATCGTCAATGTCACTCTGATTCCCATGCGTCGATGCATCATCCAAACCGACTAGATAAAATATCATATCAACACAATGGCGCCCCAAAATCAACTCGGAAAGCGCGTGAAACTAACGCAAGTCCGTCGACCTTTTATCGTAGGAAGCACAGCAACGCCCTTCTCCGATACGAATCCACGACCAGCAGGAATTCCCGACAACCACACGCATTCATGGCAGGTCTTTGTCAAAGGTCTCGACGACACCGATATTACATACTGGTTGCGCCGTGTCCAGTTCAAGCTCCACGAATCCATTCCCAACTATGTGCGAAGTATGCGACCGCTACACACCTTTGCGCAAACCGATACTGACAGAGAATAGTGGTCGAGGGTGAACCTGGAAAGCCTTTCACAGTCGAGGAAACAGGATGGGGAGAGTTTGACATAACGATCAAACTCTACTATGTCAACGATTCGGGCGAGAAACCGCAGACTTTGTATCATTACCTGCGTCTACACCCCTACGGCCGAAACGAAGAAGAGAAGCAAGCGATGATCTCATCTCACGGAGAGATCTGCTCATGGAGCTACGAAGAACAGCTCTTCAACGAACCCTACGAAGTCTTCTACAACCTCCTCACCCAGGGCGCCATACCTAAAGGGTGGAAGCCCAGCGGCGGCAAGGGTAAGGGCAAGACGCGCGCACCACCACCGTTCCCCACGGATAACAACGAAGTTTGGGAACATTCCGCCATGATACCGGCGCACAACCGACCGGGACAGCCGTTCAGCCTTGAGACGGAAGCAGCCGAGATACGCAAACTAGCAGAGGCACAGGGCCAGGCTGAGGATATGGCTAAGAAGATCCTCGCCGAGCTAAAAGCCAAAGAGGAGCAGCTTGCTACGCTAAAGGGAGAGAACCAGGCCGCTGCTGCCGCGGCCAAGTCATAGGGTGCTGGCCGAATAAAGCTCGGAACACCTGAACAGAGGAGATGAGCGTTGCACCTCACAAGCGTGAAGTCCCTAGCAGAGCTTCGAGAACCGTCTATTGGCACTCGAACTCAGGACACAAAGTACACAATTGTGCTTGTGATATTGTCTGTTGACAGGTCAAATCATTAACCACGACAGTAACTATTGGGAAAACTCGGCATAATCAATGATAGAGTACCTTGGTTTGGGCCAGATCCAAGCATGTACGGAAAGCGCCGAGCCAAGAAGAGTCATTTATGGCAGTTTATACCCAAGACAACCAGTCGTCAGTGGGGGCACGAAGATATGTTAACCTAGACGGTAAATTAAGTCCATGTGAGGAACCATGATACACAATATATCGCTTTTAAATGCACCATTTATGTTCATCATTGTGAATTGGAGTTTGTTCTGGAGTGCTACAAGAGCGCTATGCAAACTCAGTCTTAGCCTCAGTCTTTGATCCTAATATGATATCAAATAGATATCGCAACGAACTGCTTGACCGCTTCTTTTCGGTCTGTCTCGCCAACCTTTTTATAAAAAACAATGATAAAGACTCGTATGACCTTGTCATGAGTCACCCTCCTGGGGTCTACCGACCACTGCAAACAGACAACTGTGTCGTGACGTAGAAATAGATGGCTGAACGACAGAACCAACACCGAAACCTGCAGACCTTAACTACAACCGGCCACACCTTTTTTCCCCTTCCTGTCTCTTGTAACGCCAACAAATATCATAAACATAAAGAAATTGACTTGTTCAGGCCGTCTCCGCGACCGAAGGCTCTCCAAACTCCAGCGCCAGTTTATAAAGAATGAAAAAAGATACGATTTGAGCGAGTGGGATGGTTTGTACGCCCTGCTTTGGGCGATTTGTGATGATATACTGTTGGGCCAAAAGAAGATGCCCCCCTTTTTTGACGTATAGAGCAGTACTTTGATGTATGATTAACAGTTTGCACTATTATCGAGTGGCAGCCTCGTATGCTGGTGGTGGTGCATCTTCACGCTCCTCGTCCCAGGGACTGCGTTGTCTGTTCTTCTCGTCATAGACGCGCTTGGCAATCTCGCCAGCCATCTTCATGATCCATGCCTGTTCTAGGATGACAGAAGAAGTCTCGGAGCTGACACTTTGGTTCTCCAGACCCGGGTACTTGCTCTTCTCATTTCTGAATCCAGATGTGGCGGCAGCAATAGATGAGTATTGGGCTTCAGGAGGTGGAACGGCCTGTTTGAGGGGAGAACCCATCTCTTGGGCATTCTGAAGGCTGGCCATGATTGGCGGGCGTCCCGCCTCCTCTGCACTTCTGAAGCGGACCTTACTAGGAGTGGCCGCCTCGGCAATAATAGATGATTCGGACTCTTCAGGAATAGATTCCTCAACCACGGGGTCTGTGAGAGCATTATCGACGGAAGCCGAATCCGAGGCTTCGCTGACTTCTTCAGGAGTAGCTGCCTCTGATTTGGTGCGTCTTAGGTTTACAACGCGTGTCTTCTTCTTGCGTCCTGCTCGTGATCGTCCAGCCCCAAGAGCTCGTCCATTCGTTCCAGAATTCATACTGACAAGCGAGGGGCGAGACGGAAGCTGTCCGTGGGCATTGCTTGCAGTATCCGAAAAGGTGTATGTTGTGGAATTGCCTGCATGGAACGACATTGTCTTTGTGAGACTGGGTGTCGAAGCTAGGGGCGTTGATGTTTCCGATCGATCGCCATAGCCTGTCCAAGCCCGGAAGACGACATCACGAATACCAGGAGTGAAGAGAGACAAGGTGCGGTGAGAATCAGTCAACGCAGCTAGTCGCAATAGATTCTTTTGAGAAAAGAGCGACTGAACCTCACCGCTCCCAGTCAATGTGAGTTCAGAAATATCATTGGGATCTAGAAGGTTTCCATTGGCATCCACAGGATCCAATGGTGGGCTGGCCAGAGGGTCAACACCAGCTTCATCTTCCGTTTCTGTAGGGGTTTCTGTGCCCTTGTTTGCTTGATCGGGACACCACAACTGCAGTGATAGCCTATGGATGATTGCTGGTAGTTCATCCATCATCAAGTTCCGTAATTGTTGTTCAATAGTTCGTTGCAAGTAGTCGCGTACGAATTGTATCGAGTCAAAGGTAGACGATACCTTGAGGGATTCGAGTGGGTCATTTCGAAAGACGAGTGTAAGTCCTTTTTGCTTGGAGAAGACAAGGATGATGAAGGCCGAAAGCTTGAAATCCGATAGTGTGATCGAGAGCGGAATGGTCAGCCCAGAGGCCGCGGCCAAAGGCTGAGGAGATGTGAATGTCGGTTTAGAGTAGAGGTATGTGTTCAAGGGATTGGCCTGGGTTGTGTTGTTAGTGGTTGCGCTATGACAATTGCATGAATGGAATCATGGGTAAGGACGCCAATGGGAGAATAGGTATTGGCAGGGGTAAGGAGGGGTTTCATGCGCATTGTCGTAATCAAACAATGTTGCACCGGACCAACGTAGTGAGTCAATGGTAGTTCGAACTTGAGGGGAAGTGGAAGCTTGTTGATGTGGAAGCTTGAAGTGTGGCGGTGGGATGGCATTCGCGTCACGATCTCCGCACTGCGGATTGCCAAGATATGGGAGGAATCATGCAGTTGTTTCTGGAGCTTCGGAAGCTTTGAAAACAAATACATGATGGGGAAATATTGAGCCAGACTGCAAAGAAGTATTGCAGAATGATCGAGAATGGTATAAACGTACTTGAACTCTTGTCTTGAGTGTCAGAAAGGCATCGCCAGAATATGTCATCTTGAAGATGCCTCGGAACCGATCCTCCGCAAGGTCGCCAATTTCCAAGATTTCCAGGTCGGGGGGCACGGTTCCAAGATTAAATTCGCTGACGAGGATATCATCGACAATGATGGGCGGCTTCGGACTCTTATTGAGAGCTTTGGTCAAGAGGTCGCGCGCTCGAGCGTAGAAGTCGGCATCCGCTGTTAGCGGCGACCAGTTGAAGTTGAAGGCCATGTTGAAATGGCGTTCACCTTCTCACAGTCATGGGAGAGAGTAAAGAGGTGCCGTTGGATTTGGCGGCTATGACGAAAGCTCGAAGCAGGCGGGAGCTCGAGTTGAGGCGGCGCGTGCTTGAACGGAGCTCGGAGGCGAAAAAAACTTATGAGCGAGCGAATGTAGGAAAGTCTCGGGAGTCGTCGGGTGGAAGGTTCGACGTCAGTGGGTGATTAAGAGAGAGGTTCGCGTGGGCGGATGTATCGAGAATGACAGGCTCGATAATAGACGACGAGGAAAGATTAAAAGAAAATTGGTGACGATGGCAGAGAGGAGAAAATAAAACAAAAACGGCTGGTTTAGGTAGGATAGGATAGATAGAATAGGATAGGATTTCCCAAGAGTGCGGATCGTGGGGATGACGCTACAAGATTCCCCGGCCAAACAGCTCAAGGATGATTGGGAGAGGGGAGGTCGATAGTGGGGAGCTCCGTCCTAAACAGCAACAATTTTTTCCCTCTCAGGGCTTAAAACAGTGATTTTGACTGGCGTCCAAGGGAGGGTTTTAGTGGGTAACGATAACAACACCACTGTAAAAAAAAGGCTCTGAGACGCCTGAGCCTGGTCCTGGTCCAGGTAGAGCTGAAGCACGACGGTAGAACAACCGAGAATTGACGAATTAAACGCAATATGGTTGGTTCGTTAATCGGCTGTGTGAGGAAAACATGGACCGTTTCAAACCGGGATTCTACTATGGACCGGCCGTACGGGGGAGGGGGAGAAAATGTGCAATAAATCAGTAGTTTGCTGGAAATATGTAGGCAGCCGGGGTCTTGTTTATAAAAATATTCTGGCGGTGAGATCCAACCATCAACGTAGGTGAGGTGGCGTAGGTGCGATATTAATGGAGGGAGTCTATGTCCGTAGCATTGTGAGTTGTTAATGCAGGTAGCATTGGAGACTACTGTACGTCGAAGGTTTCAGATGGTCTGAGCTGTCTGGGCTGTGAATCAAGAGATTCGTCCGTATCCCCGTACCCGAAGTCCGGAGACACGAATAGTTGATCGACTGGATAAGAGGTCCACAATGACAAAATCAATGCCGGGGAAGTCGCGTGATCTCCGAGATGAATTCCAATGTGCAATTTGATGCGAATCTTTAATATCGAGGATAGTATATAACAAAATAGCATATATAGCTAAACGGCGTTTCAGTCTATAACCCCAGGACGCAATGCGTTATGCGGGGATGCGATTCCAAGGTTGGGTTGACTTAGGTCGAATTGACACGACCATCATGAGAAACATGCAGACGTGTGCCAGCTATGTATAATTCGTGATGCTACCAAGTTCCCTGCAACCCCATGTTCTGGATGCGAACGTGCAGCAAAGAGTTTTCCCTCCCTCCATCCTTTCACTAGAGATGAGTCGTCACTATCATATGATTGCACCCTGGTTTTTGCTACCGTTGCGTCGTGGGGTGACCTCTGTATCAGGTGGTTCGATTCCGTCCATACTTTCTGGGGAAGCAGACATCTTACCTGACCCAGGAGCCTTATAGAGCTCAGAGATATCTCCTTATGGTAATCCTGTGCCGTAGGGCGTCGCCTAAAGTGTTCATATGGTGCTCCTCTCGCATATATTCTTCCCAAGCCGCACGACGGGCCAACGGCGCATCCCGGACTTCTCCGGCCGGTTACCGACCCTGAAGCCGACCTCCTCAGTTTGGCCGCACTTTGATATCCATCCATGCAAGCACTTCCCACCAACGGCCAGTGTCCGATAAGAGAAAATAGGATATAGGCCGGGTAGGAACGGGAGAGAGGAAAAAAGTGGCATGTATTGCATTTGCGTCTGCATTGCATATATGAAGAGCCATCAGTCAGTAGTTTCTCTGGGCTGTATGCGTGATTTGATCATGCGCAATGCTGTACAAGTAGGTAGGATGTAGAACAGCGCAAACAAATTACCCCGCGATGTGATGCTCGCAAACTAAGAGCAACTTGGGGATTTGTCTTAAACCCCCAACTAAGCATTCCTCTGCCGGAGTGAGGGGTTCAGTATCATTTGCTGTCGACCTCGGCTGAAGGGCTTATCTTTGCCTTTTAATGCACCTCATGTCTCTGATTCTGCGACTGTCATCAAGATCGTGATGCTTACCTGGAGTATTTGGTCACCGTGGTTATCGCAAGTGGTTATCGCAAGTGGCTGAAGAGTGTCTCTAAACTTTTCTGTGTATCGTCTCTCCCACTTCGAGAAGAGCTCCCACCGTGTTCCCCACACCATCAGTACCAAACTGGCCGACCACAACGGCTTTGCTCTAAACGGACATGTAAGGCACCAGCTTGGTGAGACGATAAATCTTACCACCTGACAGTTGACCAGGATTTGCATTGGCTGTTCTCCTGTCAACCCAGCTTAAAAGGGCACTCGGTCGTGGAGGTCCTGTACATCAGGAACTGAGATAGCCGGTATTTCATCCCTGGAGTTTCACAAGCTGATGTCCTTGTGCAACCCCAGCCTCCACTTTCAAAATAATCTCCGATGCGTTCCCTCTGTAGATGGTTGAGATCATTGGGTGCCTCGAATGAGACGCAGCGACATCCTGGATCAAAGTTTTATTGTTCCAAGGCCATTTGTGTCAAAGCACTTGCGGTCGGGCAAGTCACAGGAACCAGTTGCAGGCATTTTCTGCTTCGCTTTGAGGCCTTTGTGTACATCCTGGCCAGATTCGTTTCCCAAGCACCTGTGATAGGATCAGAGATTGAGCAATGAACATGTTTGATCTCCACGTGCAAGTTAAGCAGCGTGGATTGAAACGTTGGACGATCTCTTAGGGTAGGCGCTAACACTCTCCACGCTCGATAATCCCAGCAGCCCGGCATTGTGCTCGGCGATGGACGCTCATTCGCGACACGGCTGAGAAGAAACACAGCAGAAGCAAAGGAATGCAGTCATTCTGCATGCCCAGGGTCCCGTGATCGTCACCAGCGGTGTCTCGAACGAATCTCTCAACCACCAACGACGAGCCTATTCTGGGGTGAGAGTGCATCACCGCCAGCTTGGGTGACATCATCCCCCGGCGAGACCGACGATCGCGTGCCTGCTTGAGCCCCAAAACCGTTCAGGGGCATCAGCCAGTAACTGCAGGCTGCGATGGACGGAGGCCTGAGCAGCCCGATTTGAGTCATAGCCAACCGTGGCGGCGGCTCAGGGCAGTTTTTGATATGCCACGCTGCTGGGAATTCTCCATTTGCTACAGATGTGCTGTTCGAAGGTGTTGTCAGCGTTGTTGCTACCTGCTAGTCTAGTGCCTGCGCGAATGGAAGTTCAGGGTTTTACAGCGTCGAAAAGCCAGGGTCAGGGTCCAGGTCAGCGCCAGTGCCAGGGTACAAGGGACCTGGACCTGTTCTGTACCGTGCACCGTAGACTAAAACGCACATCGTGGCCTCGTACGGCTGGGGATGAGAAAGAGCACGATCCCACTTTGACTAACAGGCGCTATCGGAACCGTGACAGCCCTGGGCTCTGCAAGGGTGGGATGGGAATGGTCCAGGCGTCTTTGGAACATGAATTGAGTCGATTCGACTCGAGTTACGATGCAATGCAATCATTGACGATGGCAGGCCTCATCCACTGCCTCGGGCGGTGTTGAAATATCGCAGGTCTTGGGCTAGAGGAATATGGACTCATGCGGCGCCACGAAAAAGTCCCCTCGCTCATAAGGTCCCCTCTCGTCAGGTGCAGGTGCATGCTAGATGCAGAAGAAAGATGCAGGCGGTGCGAAAGGGACTGGATCAATGGCTTGGCTTGGTTGAATAGAGAGCAGCAATTGGTCTGGAGGACGTGGTCATGGTTGCTGCCAGAGAAGATGACTGGCATTGGCGCTCACTCTAGTCCGGGTCCGGCTCAGACTTGGAGGGGCTCTAAAAACCTGTGCGTCACCATCAGATCGAGTTGGCTGATTGGATCGTAGAGTCGAGTCAACCACTGTACTAGTCGCTATTCTCTAGGCGACACCAAGGCTGTTTAGTTACCTTGACGGTGGGCGCTCACCCACTTGCACCGCCGCTGTTGGCGACAAAAGACCCTTTTTCTTTTTCTTCCCTTCTATTCTATTCCGTGTCTCTCGAGTCAATTTTCGTTTCTTTTTTGGACTTGTCTTTTGGAGGTCTTGCTTTTCTATTCGGCATTCGGTTATTGAGTCTTGGTTGTTCTGCGCTGCTAAACCCAAATCCACTTTCCTGCTTGATCGATCGTACTTAACCTTGGTTGTAGATGGTCTTGTCCCGGTGTGGAGGCGTAGGCCAAAACCAGAAACAGAACCAGAACCATGCCAGCGGCGGTTCTTCCATAATACTTACTGCCTACAAAGTGAAAGAGGAGAAGGGGCATAGCAGATTCGTCATGTCATAACATACACCTATGCCATACCATCATTTGTTGTCCCAAAGCCATCCAGACATCCAATTCTTTGGTCTTTGGTCCACCACAACTCATCAGCATGGTGATGTCGTTCTGATAGGAACAGGAAAGTCAAGGACATTTCGGTCTTACAGCTACAACACAAACCCCTTCCCTACTCGATCTTTGTCCAACCGCACCCCCTTCCACCCACGCCATCCATTGTCAGCCAGGGCCTTGTCGAGACCTGTACATACATGACGTTGCTTCGACTTCTATTTTCTGTGTAACCCGAGCCATCACATCTCATCTACCTATACATCTCATCCTCATTGTATCGACACCGCCGTAACCAACCCAGCCCAGCTCAGCTTATTGTCTTGTACATCAGCGCACCTAGATTGGTATACAAGGCGCCTGAGACCGCCGTGTTGCCTTGCGAGGCTTTGGCCGAGCCGGTTAAAGCAAACCTAACTTGGAAAATAAGTCTCTGTTCTTATTCTTGCCTTGTCCTTCTCGAGTCCTGCACAATCAAACTTTGAGATTTGAGTGGCTTTCTTATTGTTACACTTATATATCGGTGACAAACAAGGCAACTCCCAGCATTCTATCAACACAAATACGACCCTAGAAAAGGACAGCGATTCAGAAGCAGACGCACACGCAGATGCACACGCAGATGCAGGCGCATCAGACAGCGTGACCGTCTTCGACAGGCAAGCCATCAGTTCAAACGCTGGCGTAGCTGCAAGCTCAAGCTCAAGCTCAAGTACAAGTGCAAGTACAAGCTTGTAACCCGGTTCCTCGTACTTGCCCGTTCAACCAGAGCAGTGCAGCCATCTCGAGCTACTTTCTTCGTCTTTCCTTAGACTGTCTTCTAGTCTTGCTTCCATTTTATACATATCTACACACCCCTCCGCTTTTCTTTCTTCTTATACATCTCACACATATCTGCTCCCACTCCATCTCTTGTCGAATATTGCCGTTCTCTCTGTCTTCATATACAGTTCAAACCTCCTTTTGCAACCTCTTGTCTCCTGATTCCCCACCAGAAAACGCGCGACATCTGTGGCTTGTTGTGCCTTGCAGTCTGTCTGCACAATCCTGGTTCTCCAACAGCAACCACCACCATGTCGACTCCGTCTCTGTCCGATGGGCAGCTTACGCCAACCGATACTGACCCCGATCTTTGCTTCTCATCCTCAGAAGATGATCACATATGGCCAACCGCACAAGATGTCGTCGAGATGTCAATCATGCTCAATGGGAGTGCCGTTCCTCTGTCGTGGTCTCGCGAGACCCTCAAGAGATTGCCAATGGGAACTCGTCCGGTAAAGATGGTTGGCGAAGGTGCTGCCAATGTTGTATTCGAATTGGGTATTCCAGAAGGAGATCTCAGGGCCAACGACTTCAAAGGTTTGTTTTACTTCTATTTTTGTTACCAATTTGTACTGATATATGTCCAGGATGGCTTCTTCGTGTTGCCAAAGCCCCTGTCAGTGGCTCACCCGCCAGGTTCAATTATTTGAGACAGCAAGAGTTCTACGCAAAGCAAATCACCCCATTTCTCAAGACTCACGCCATTCAACAACAGCTCGTTGTCCTACGTAACACAAATATCATTCCTCAGCTAAACGCGTTTCTACGGTCAATTGACCACCAGCGCAAGGAGAAGTTCAGGGGTACCTTTGTCTCCGAGTCCAATTGGGGACTTCTTGTTGAAGATATGCGAATATCTGGTGAGTAAATATTGCTTCCACTTAAAAACCTTTGCTAACTATTGCTAGATCCCAACAGCAGACTGATCGAATTCAAGCCAAAGTGGTTGAATCAATCGCCGAGTGCTCCTCAGGGTGCTATACGGTGTCGACAATGCGCCATGGAACTCTTCAACTACCTCCGGGATCCGAGCCCTTCGAGGCATACGCCAGAGCAAAAGCCTTGCCCCCTTACACTTGCCAATCCTAATGCTCCCCCGGCTATCAGTTCACCATTTCGTTTCGCTCCCAAGCTTGCTTCCAAGTGCAACGATCCAATGGTGCGGGAGTTGCTGGCAAAAACAGCCGACCACCAGGTCATTCGTGATCTCAGATGGCTTCAAAATCTTTCCGACACCAAAGGTCCTCTACACGCCGAGAAGAACGATCCTATGTTCAGTCTGGCCATGACTGTTCGTGACTGTACCTGCTTCGTCCAGATGAACCTCGGACCCGATGTACCCCCCGAACAACGACTTCGTGTTAGGCTTGGCGACTTTGATCTAAAGGACACCGACATCAAGTTCAAGCGATGGACTTCGGCCGAGAAGGACCTAATCGACTCGGGTTGCTACACCGCCGACTGGATCATGTGTAACGGACAGTACTACCACCCTCCCACCAAATGTCTTCTCGAGTGGACCCGGCGGCGGGACCAAAACGTGAGAATCATTGGCATCAAGGCCAAAGGTTCTCATCCCAACAAGGCAGTGCATTTCCCTACCGAGGTCATGACCAAGCAAGCTCTCGTGCACTGGATGACGAGTAGCCCTGTCAAGCTCACGGGACTTCTTCAGCCCGACAGAAAGGATAAGCCAAGAACCGAAGTCTGCCCATTTCGGAATGAGCCTCCGTAAGTTTACACGTCATATTTCCGCATGTCAACTGTCACCCCTGCTAACACACTGCAGGAATCTACTAAAATGGCTGTCTAAGAATCCGTAAGCAGGCATCCTGGGGATCCTACGCACAAATCTGCGATCAGGAATCGCACTTCTCTTTCTATTTTTTGCATTATACGGTTGCATCGGTGCATCAGCGACGGCGGGTTCGCATAGCATGGCATGGGTACGGGCATGGTTGGTTGCATCAGTCAAGGGACACGGCGTTGGTTGGGTTAGATTCTTGTAGGGTACAATTCCCGGTTTGATATGTGACATGTATTCATGATTGGTTGTATCCAATACCCAGACATATGTAGGAGCACAGTACCTAAATGTTCAAACTCTTATCGGTTGTCAAATGACTCTCCATATCAAAAACGCCTCCAAGCACCAATTCTAATGCAGGCTCTCACAAGCCGTTCTAAATGTCTGCCACTGTAAAACTCAAAAGACTGCCTACCGACAGCCCGGCGACAAGGCACAGTCCCATAAAGCCGCCAGCAGCCTCGCGCTCGCCCTCATCTACCCACTCACCAGATGCCATCATGAAGCTAGAACCAAGCCAGCCGTTGGTGAGGCCGAATACTAACTGAACGATACAGAGATAAAAGAAGTCGCTGGAAACTACGGCGCCACGATTATCGATGTTACAGAGCAAATAAAGAGGCAGCCAACCATAACGAACGATAGCGAGAATAAAAAGAGCAAAGGGGCGGTGTCGCAGGGAGAAGGGTAGTATGGTTGCTACACGGCCACCCAAGTCGCCCAAATTCCAAAAGAAAAACCCAAGCGGGATAAAGGCTGCAGGCTGGTAGATGGCACCAGAGGTTTCCTTTACAGAATGAATCTTCGCTGTGAAAACAGGCATAAACATAGTTGCGGTGAATGTGAGCGCCACACCAATGGAAAGCCAGTGAAGCTTGGTGAACAGCCGCCAGAGGGATGTAACCTTACGGGCGGCACGTTCGGCCTCTTCGATGCTGTGCATAGACTCGTTCATTTGCTCAACCATACGGTTTTCGATAATGTGGTTGTGACGACGAACCAATGGGATAAAGGAGACAAGCGCAACCACCGATACAATTACAGCGGTGAGGAAATATACAAATGCTGATGTCTGTCCATCCTCTGCGGATGCGCCTTTGGAGGCGTTTTCCTTGTCGGGGGGGAACGCGAGAACAGTGAAGACTTGGGCAAGCGGAGGCAGCACGCCTGCGATGCCCTGTCCAGCCATGATTGCCTGCATGTACTCTGGACGCCCAAAACTAGCTGCAAAAGCAAACGCGCCATTCTGGATAAGACCTGCAGCCAGCGCGGCAGCAGCGACTGTAGCAAGCAGAAATACAAGGTATACGGTAGGCGATGCGCTAAGGCCGAGAACAGTGGAAGCTGTCAGGAGGCCGAAAGTAGCGACATTGATAACAAGAGCAAGGTTGATTCGGAAGGGGTACGACGCTGAGTACTGGATACTGGTGAGGACAAGCATGGCACCGAGGTTTGTAACAGTAGAGACAGTCAGGATTGCAGACTGGAAGTTGGCCTGGATCCAAGCATCACCGGCGAAACGAGCGGTAAAGTACGGAGCTGCGGCGAGGAACATGTTCCTACATGAAGACGTTAACTACGGATATCACGGCGCATGTGTAAGAGAGCTCACCAAGCCCAGAGCATGGCAACGCCCAGAAGCCCGAAGATGCTATATTCCACCCATGAGAATGGTAGTTCGTGCTGGCCTTCGAGTTGGGTAGAGCCCTCTAAGGGAGTGGCTTCTTCGTTGCCTGTAAGAGGTTCATATTCGGATGTTGATGTTGAGGAATGTTGACGGCCTAGAGCCTTTCGCACGCGGTCCATGGCGACCGGTGTATTTGTTCGGTCGTTCGGTCGTTCGTTGTGGTGAGTCTGAGGTTTGTTGATATGATTGTCTTATCTTCGATAGATAGCGGCAGTTGCCCAAGGTATAGCTTGTTCAAGACCGTTGAGCCATCAAGGGAGCGCGTGCGCGTGGGATAAAGGGCCCCTGCGCAGTTCGACCTATCAAATTCTGATGATTAAGACTTCTGTCGCGTGGTTATTTGCTCGTCTGATGGATGGTTATGTCGTCGCGAGTCACCGTATAGAGAGTGTGACTCGTGAAGGATGCGGATTGTGGGGGAGCACCAGATGATGACATTGACTTCGGGACCCTGGGGCCTGGGGCGGAAGGTACAGATAAGATCCGATCTCAACGGGTCCCATGTGCCCGAGTCATGCGGAGGTTTTTGGCCCAATCAAGATGAAGCTATGAATCGTCAACAACTGGAAACGGAACTCTTCTTCTTAAAGCTCGTAATATCAGATGACAAGACTAGGGAAAGGGTTTATCATTTCGGTAGTCTGGAATTAATAGATTTGAGAGGACAAGTGATGTCTCAAGATACCCAACCCTCTGTTGTCTTGATTTTGGATTACATGATGCAGATGATATACGATCTCCCCATGTAACTAAGACACAGCTAGCAAAACCAATATGTTTGAGAGTATTCAAATATTAGCGAGTTGACTTGTTTCAATCACTTGATAAATTAGAACTATCTACTCGCGGAAAGAAAACCGTTCCATCGTACCCTGACCTGAACCTTGATAATCACTACCTTAGGCGTCCAGGGGAAACCGGTCAGTGAACTTAAACGTAGCCAAACCATCCTTCAAATCTTCAACAAGAGAATTGACATCTTTGGAAAAGTAAACTCCTTTACCATTACCAACTCTCGCCGCCTGAGCTGCCGCTTTTGCACCTCCAATAAATCCAACAGGCTTACCCCAATGATAACCGTCCACAATAATCTGTGTAGGGCGGCCGGGAGGGAATAGAGTTGACTTCCCGGTACCGTTGAAAAGAGACTCAGTACCGCTCGCTACAACGATACCGTCAAATTGAGCGGCAGTTGCAGCGCTGTAGGTAACTTCAATATCGTCTCCGAGAACCTCGCCTATAATCGACACGGTCACCTTGTCCTCCCCAAGCGCCTTCTTGAGATCCTTGGCTTGCTGGATAGAGTTCTCAGAGTTAATAGAAACCAATACACCAACAGAGAGCGTTGCAATGCTTGGCAACTTGGTTCCAAAAATGGAGATTCCAGCTGTGGTGTTGTCGTGGTAGTACTTGTCGTCGGCCTTGGGAGCTTCGAGACCCAAAGCCCTGCCAACTCTGACAGCAATATCATGGCTGATTTTATTCAGCTGGTAGAGAACGTTCTTCTGGACAGTTTCAGACTTGAGCTGACTTGTCTCGAAACGTATAGCGTTGATGAGAAATTGTTGCTCTACTTTGGTCAGAGAGTTGTAGAAGAGTCGTGGCTGACTCCAATGGTCTGAAAAGGTGGATGCTCTGGCGCGCATCAGGTTTCCAGAAACCTTGCGGCCAGGGGCAGTAAAGAAGCCTTTGCCTTGTGTCTGGTTTGCCTGAGCAGGGTAGCCCTTGTTTAGAGTATTGGGGGTGTCTAGAGAGTCAGCCAGATGTTTAAATTCGCCGGGGTTTAACTTACAAGCAGCAGTATTCTTGTGGATAAAGTTCTGACCGGCTCCATCACGGTTGTTGTTATGAATAGGAGACAGAGGACGGTTGATGGGGAGTTGCTCAAAGTTGGGACCACCGTGGCGGTTGAGTTGAGTATCGAGGTAAGAAAAGATACGTCCCTGCAGTAGAGGATCTTCGGTAAAGTCGATACCACGAACAATGTGACCAGGTTGGAACTAGTTGAGTTAGTCAACTCATCTTGTGGTTTGCTATGTTTACTCACCATGACCTGCTCAGTCTCGGCAAAATAGTTGACTGGGTTTGTGTCCAACTTCATAACACCAATCGGCTGGAGAGGAACTAGCTCTTCAGGAATGATCTTAGTAGCGTCTAGAACATCAAATCCAAACTCCAGAGCCTGGTCCTCGTCAAAGATCTGGGCATTGAGTTCCCATTCAGGCCCATTGCCAGACTCAATGGCATTCCAGAGATCAGCGCGATGGTAATCAGCGTTCTTTCCAGCTAGGTGCTGTGCTTCATCCCATACTAGGCTGGCTTTGCCCTGCTTGCTCTTCCAGTGCCACTTGACGAACTTGGTGTCACCATCATCAGTCACTAGGCGGAAAGTGTGAACACCGAACCCATCAACGTGACGAAACGAGCGTGGGATTCCATATCCTGCCATGGCCCAGAATAGAGTGTGCAGAGTTGTAGTTTGTTGACTGAAAAAGTCCCATGCCGAGTCGTGTGCTGTGGCGGCTTGCGGGATCTCACTGTCAGGGGATGGCTTGACAGCGTGGATAAGGTCTGGGAACTGAATTGCATCTTGAATAAAGAATACAGGGATATTGTTTCCCACGATATCGAACAGGCCAGCATCTGTGTAGCTGTTGAAATGTAAGTTATTGCTTTCTAGTGAGTCTGGGGTTGATCGTACAATCGGGTAGCGAATCCGTGCACATCTCGAACAGTATCGGCGCTACCTCTAGAGCCAGCAACGGTCGAAAAGCGCACAAAGACAGGAGTCTTTTTGTCTTTTGAGCTGAGGAAAGAAGCTGCCGTGATGTTGCTCCAGTCACTGTAGCTTTTGAAGTAACCATGAGCCCCAGCACCTCGGGCGTGAACGGCTCTTTCAGGGACCTACAAAGACATTAATTTCACAACATACAGTTGGTGTTTCAGAGAGTAAATACCCGTTCATGATCGAAATGCGTGATCTTTTGGCGGAAGATAAAGTCTTCGAGCAGAGTAGGACCCCGTTCTCCTGCCTTTAAACTCTCCTGTTCCTCAAAGGGACCACCGGCATCGGAACTCATATACCCCTTACTATCATCGACTTCATAGTCCTTGAGATATTCACGAGAATTTCCCTCGTCTCTAGCTGCCAGTTTGGCTGGGTCAGCGTAGGGACATTGTGCAGCGGTTAGGCTGGCAAGTCCAAGAGCAACAAGAAGCTTGGAAGACACCATTTTAGAGTGACACAGGTTGTCAATCAGCCAAAGCGTTCTCTTTGGGTAGGTCGGTCATAACTACGGATATCCTGGGGCTTATCTCTTCTTATACCTGTGGGATCGCAGCGAATCGAGAAACCGGGGACGGCCGGTTTGGAATCACCGTTCAAGTAGAGGGGGTATGGAGACCCCATCACAAGCGAGCGATACAAACTGGGCTCGAGCATGTTTCTGCGGTCATCGGGCATGATGTCGTAAGCCTTCAGACTCGAGCATTTGCTTTGTAACTGCTCATCCTTAGAAACAATGATAGTATAAGGTCGTGCTAGGGCCTGGGCGATGTATCTTGTCCTATAGTTTGTGATTTACAAGCCACCAATGTGATGGATGGGATATGAGCGCATCACATCACATCCCTGCAACCTCTTCAATGAACCCGCGCAGAGATCGAGAAACCGTTGAGTGGTAATAATGCCAGCCTGCAAAGAGGTGATCACTCGGACAAGCTTTCCCAGCAAGGATGGTCGTGAAACCAAAATACTCCGAGATTTGGCAAACACGGCATCGGTTGATAGAGGGAGAGATCGTTACTGGGGAGTTTTGAGTGGGTTTATGGAACATTGAAAATGGAATCAAACTGATAAATATGTCAAGATTGCGTCATAGATTTGAGCGATCTCAGTGCCTGTCCTCTCCTCCTCTGCCTCGAAGGTTATGCTCCGGACTGAGATTCGGAGTTCAAGACCAAATAAGCTTACCCCCGAAGATCATCGAAACTAAAAAGCAAAACAGCGATGATGGGATGATTTGATTGTCCAATTACAAGTCTCAAGTTATTAACATGATACCTTTGCTGGACTAGGTCACATTGCTACTACCAAGGGCCCCCATGTATCTGAGATGATGTGCCAAGATGTTGAGAATGAGAAAAGGCGTTTAGTGGGTAGCAGAAAAGATGGTCTCTCAAGTCTTAGGGTATAAAACAAGTAATCTAAGAAGCCTTATCTAAATAGCATAAGCTGGCCTAATGATTTTGTCCCTTATGCTCCTAGTGGTCAATTTTTCTGATACCCTGAGGGTGGTTTATGAACTTGGTCCGGATGATATGAAGAGAACATGAAAAGGAAATGAGTGATGACGATGTCTGTCTGAGGGTTGTGTCATGGGAGTCAGATATTGATTATTGATGATGAGTAACGTACGCTCGAGTGATTATGAATGTCAAAAATCGGATATACTGTTCAGTCATCCCTTCCTTCTCACTGCATCAGATGTAGATAGTCAGACGGCATAGGGCTGCCGGGTGAGGCGGTAGTCTAGTAACAGTCTTTCCGTTCATATATACTATCTACCTAGGTAGTAATATTGGCCACAACTCCATTGTTGCTCTTATACCTGAACTTCAGACATAAACATGATCAGGTATCAAACTCTCTCAGCCGAAGCATTCAGCACATATGGCTTCCTTCGCGGAAATGCCGATATCTACAGAAAACCGCATAATGGGAAAGAAACATCCGCCATTTCGATATGGCTGCTAAGGTTGCTAATCTCTGCCTTGACGACGCTGAGGTCAGAATTAAGGCATGTTCTCTGGCTAGATCATGCCGCCCACCTACCTTTGTATGACATTATTAACCTAGTATACCAAAGAGCCTTATATGGGTACGTTACGGGCCCTGAGAGCGCTTACATTCAGGCCCAGTGAGATATGAATTTGATTTAGCGTACTCTGGCTCAACATCGCATTTCGGTTAGCGAGAATTTCAGCAAAGCCTGAAGTACGCTTTCAATCCGTCTCCTGAGAGTGACCAACGACTGTTTTGCATAGGTAAGAAGCATAATCATGTGTCCTGTTTTCGTTGGCCCGTTAGGTTGCTTTGAAGTAATTTCTCTGACAGTTTCAGTAGCAGCCAGTGGCGGGCAGGTAGCACGGAAGACATGCATCATAGATCGATCCAGCCTGTCTCTGCTTCCCTCAAATGACTGTCTAGTAGGTGTGCATAACTCTCGTGTTTTAACTGTTCACCGTTTTTCTTCTTCGTACTCATTCTCAAAGTCCTTTTGGGCTAGCGAGACATGACAATCCGATCCTGACATGCCTCTGGAAGGGGCCTTCAGGGAGGCCTTCTCTGATTACAGTCTTTCCGAAATATACACCAGACGATGTTTTCTTTTCTAGCGAGATATTTCTATTCAGTGAAAAAGATAGGTGCTCGTATCAGTACTACTGCAGAAGCTCAACTCTATCTCAGACGGTACAATATCATCCACCGAGGTACCAACCGACACTATGCCCATCACCAAAGTTCCCAGCCCCCAGAGTTGAAGGAAGAAGGCACGCGCTTTGTGTACGATTCTTCACTTGTCTGCGCATGACGCACGGCAGAGCATTCACATCGAATAAACTTCAATAAATCGACACGATGAAATATGCTTCCACAGTAGGCATCAAGAGAAATCACACACCGGGCCGAATCCCACATTGCTAAGATGGACAATACTCCCTGGGGTTCTCCTTACTAGTATTTTAACACAGATCCTTACACAGGCATTTCAGTCTCATCCAAAGTGAGCCGCGGCCACGACGATAGCGCCATCAATGTGTGGGCAAGAGTCAGGTTACATATTCCTTCTTAATACGGGTGAGAGGAACGCCTGGCTCTTTCCCAACAAATGGTTATTCGGGTCCTTCCACGGTCGGTTGACAGTACCTTCTCCCCTTTGCTGCTACTCAACAAAAGTCTCGATTCTCCTCCTACGACAGGATGAGTGAATCTCTCGTTTCCTATCATCAAGTTGGCATCGGAACCAAGTTTAAGAAAGATTAGTTGTATTCACGTACGACTTCATGGAAGATTTGCTCCAGGTCTCGCCGAGCAAGGGAAAAAACCCGCCGTTTCAAGCACAGAAACCGGGCCAATAGATCAATCGCTTATTCGCAAGCGGACCATCGATCACGATGAAACTTCCCTGAGCAAAAACCAAAGGCCGAAGATGCTTCCATCATTATTCGACTCTGCTTTGTATAAAGGGGCCCTGCCTTTAGCCTTCGGCAAGCCCCCTGAGCTTGCTATAGGTGACTCCCAGCCTGTCGAAGGATCATTGCTAGAGCGTATATCTGTCGAAGAGATTGAAGAGGATGATGAAGAGAAGCAGGGCATCCAGGAAATCGAGCCTGCACTGTCATCCTTTCCACAAGAGAAATTCTTCGAGTCTCTGCATCAGACTGCCTACATGGGAGTATCTCAAACCGCTAAGAGCGTTGCTTGATCACTTTCAAGTGACCCAACTCTGGCGCCTGGTATCCCTGAAACCCATCAACGGATTTCTCAATGTCGGTGGTGACTGGGCAAGTTAAGTCATGGCCGTGGCATCGATACAGCCTGGACACGATTCTCTGAGCGAATTGCCGGATTTGTTCGGCGGAAAGATTAATACCTGAACTTATCAAAGCTATCTGGACCATTGAATGCCATTCTTACAACTCAGCGGCATTACCCAACACAGATCGCCCAGCGCCCACTGTGTGGTATGATCATACTCATGCATCACTGCGTGCCCAGCAAGCCAAGTTTGGAATCAAAGACTGCGTGGAGACTCAAGACGCAATTCCCATCAGAGAAGCTTTGTTCCGAAGGGTGTCAAATGGGATAATACCTTCATGAAATGGTCAATGTCAGTTAAGCAATTGGTGCTCTGCTCATACCATTCGCAATACTCCCTTTATCGAGATCTCACGACGGACGGTGTTTAGCACATTCACCTAATATGAGTGTTCTCAACAGTGTCAAGCCTTTTAGTGGATCAATACATGTACATTTGAACACAGATATTACGTTCGATTGAGCACTATCTTTTGATACATCCTACGCTTATCACAGATCATTCGTTTACCAAGTACTACTGCTTGTTTGATCCCCTGCATAAATCCAATTGCAGCCAAATTACCCGGTACTTGGGCAAATAGCTTGACCCATGGTCACGATGATGGCCAAGTTTTACCTAGACTTCGACCAATTGTTTGCAAATTTATTCTTCGTACTAATATTAGGTTTTGAAATTGTCATTACCGTCATTTAGACACGGGGTAAGTCCTGTCAGTACAGATCTTAGACCGCCAGGTCAATCAATTTACTAGCTCCGATCTAAGCTGCCAACGAAATGACGTTGTCTGACTGTTGCTTGTAGGTAGCTAGGTCTGACGAGCCAATTAGACCGCATCACTGTGCACCCAGGCCGCGAAAGCTGAGGGGCTTTGACCGACTTCTACAGTGACGATGACCCCATTCTCGGGCATCAACTTGAGCTGTACCAACTCCAAACACTTTTAAATATTTTTACTGCCTCGTTGTTACCTTGCTGGCGGTATCGCGACAACCATTTTGGCATGCGCCACTCCAAACCTCTTTCTGCGCACTTGCCATAGGCCTGCGGCCTTGACCGACAATGCCAGACCGCAGCCCTTCATATGATTCTCGCGATGGAAGCTCCCCGGAGCCAGAGCGCAATCGCGAACGCCCAGTCGACCGCGACAAGGGCCGAGAGAAAGAGAAAGAGAAAGAGATACTGAGGGACCGTGAAAGGGATCGCGCGAGAGACAAAGAAAGAGATCAATACCGCGACATGGAGAGAGATCTGGACAGAGACATAGATCGCGACATTGACCGTGACGTCGATCGCGATATTGAACGGGACAAAGAGAGGGACAAGGAACGAGACCGAGAGAAGGAGAAAATCCGCGACCGCGACAGACTCTTGAACGACAAAAAAGACAAAGAGCGCGAAAAGCCACTCGACGAAAAGAAAGATCGCATCAAACCAATGGACGACATAAGAGACAGTCGAGACAACTCTCCAGGTGACAGGCGGGGAGACCGCAACAAACCATTAAACGACGGAAGAGACACTCGCGACAAGTCACCAAATGACAGAAGAGACCGAGACCGCAACAAGCCGCTAAACCATCGAAGGGATAGCTTCGATAGTTCACCAGACAAAAAGGACCGGAAACCACTCACCAGCCGAAGGGACAGCTACGACAGTTCACCGGATAAGAGAGACCGCAAACCATTGAACAATCGGAAGGATAGCTACGATAGCCTGCTAGACAAGAAGGACCGGAAACCACTAAACAATCGAAAGGATAGCTACGATAGCTTACTGGATAAAAAGGACCGGAAACCACTAAACGACCGAAAGGACAGCTATGATAGCTTACTAGACAAAAAGGACCGAAAACCACTGAACAGCCGAAAGTATAGCTACGATAGTTTGTTAGACAAGGACCGGAAACCATTGGACGACAGGAGGGACAGTCGCGACAAATCGCCCGATGACAAAAGATACCAGGATCGTGGCAAGCCACTGAACAATCGAAGAAATAGCTTCGATAGTTTGCCAGACAAAAAGGACCGGAAACCCCTGGACGACAGACGGGATAGTCGCGACAGATCACCCGATGACAAAAGATACCAGGATCGCAACAGACCTCTGGATGACCCAAGGGACAGTCGCGATAGATCACCCGAAGATAGAAGGGATCAGGATCGCAACAGACCACTCGACGATAGAAGAGACAGCCGGGACAGATCACTCGATGACAGACGAGACCGAGATCGTGTCAGACAATTCGATGATAGAAGGGATAGTCGTGATAGATCGCTTGATGGAAGAAGAGACAGTCGCGACTACGGAAAAGATAGAGACTACGACGATCCGAGAGACAGCCGACATGATGTTGGAAGGGACCACGTCAATGGTAGAGACAGACTCAAAGATCGAGACGTCGACAGACGCCGCGACAGTCGTATCCCTCCACGCGTAGCTCGAGAACCCCGAGAGCACCCCCCATCAGCTAGCAAGCGAAACAGCATTACAGGCCGTCTCCTTGGATCGTTCAGAGCGGCTCGTGGTGGCGGCGATAAAGAGAAGGAGATCCCTATACCAGCAGCCGCAGCTTCAATTCAGCGCCGTGCCTCTACCGCTGTTACAAAAGGCAGCCCAGTCACTCGTATCCGAGAGTGGCTCGATGCTTGTAACGCTGAGCACCATCATCACTGCGCTCTTTCTTCGGAATCTGATGTCCCAACTTGGCGTCCTACTTGGCTCGTCGATGTTGTCGATCGCCGCCTGGTTAAAGCGACAACCAAAGATCGTTACCTGGCTCTCAGTTATGTCAACGGATCTCATCGGAATGAGCCACAGGAATTTATGCAGCTTCTCAAATCTAACCTTGCAGCTTTTGAGGATCGTCTGCCGAATCTTGACATGCCTCAAACGTATCTGGACGCTATGTGGCTTGCGAAGAAGCTGGGTATTCGATACATCTGGATTGATCGGATCTGTATTACCCAGGATAATCGGGAAGAAATGGAAGACCACACCAAGCATATGGCATATGTATTTTCCAATGCTTATCTCGTCATCGTGGCAGCTTCTGGCGACATTCATACTGGACTACCTTCTCTCGATCCGAAGCGATCAACAAGGGGTATTCGTACCACTGGACGCACTCACCAAGAGCTCGTAGCAGCTTCTTCATGGTACACCAGAGGCTGGACTCTTGTCGAGCGCATCTACTCTCGACGCTCAGTCTTCTTTTTTGAAGACTCGGTAACTTGGGAATGCCACTGCGATACCTGGCAGGGAAGTCCAAACAGTGTCATGAAGAAGCTCCGAGGAGGCCGCCAAGAGTGTGTTGGCTCTATTCCTGACGCTGTTTTTGCATTCCAACATCCGCGCTGGCCTGACCTTGACGAGTATGCTCGCTATGTCATGGAATATAGCGCTCGAAAGTTGACACTTGTCGACGATACTCTGCCTGCGTTTTCAGGAATTACCCATGTTCTTTCTCGTTCGTTCCCTGGTGGTTTCATCTATGGCATGCCTATTATGTTTCTAGACATTGCTTTACTCTGGCGGCCTCATGCTTCGATCAGAAGAAGAGCACTCTCGCGTCCTCCGTTCCTCCCATCGTGGTCTTGGATGGGCTGGTGGTTTGACAATATCCCTGTCGACCTGACCTTGTGGAGAGCAGCTGCGGATTACGTGGAAGAGGCTCGAACTGGAAAACGTGGCCAAGAATCGAAACGGTACCGGTCAGCGCACGCCTTTAGGATCAGACCTACCGTTTCTTGGAGTTTGACAGACCGTGCTTCAACTGTACCTCTCATGAACACCGGTCTTCAGTACAATAATCTCAGGAGTCGTCGTGTCCCCAACACAGAGCTACCGATGGGATGGTCTCGAAGTGGCTCACATTATGTCCACGATAGTGACGAGACTGCGTTGTTCAAGTACCCTGTCCCTGTTGAAGACCCTCACGATAGCGGTGGTTATGAGCCTGCTGTGGGCGAGCAAGCATACCCCGGGCCATTGCTCTCGTTCCGAACAACTTCTGGTTTCTTTGAGATCGAGTTTCATACTACTCTTGCTCATCGCGAGCGGCCCAATCCGCCTCTGGCTGTAGGCACAATCTGGAACAAGGCCGGTCGATGGGCGGGACAATTCCGTGCTCATGACGCATGGTTGGGCATCCAATCCTCCAACTATGACGGCGAAGAGCGTCTTGAATTTATTTGTGTTTCTATTGCAACAGAAAGAAAGGGCTCTCACGTCTTTGATACTGACAAGTTCGAAGAACACATGGACGCGGATGGCATGGTTGACTTTGTCAATGTTCTATGGATTGAACGAATTGGAGACATTGCATATCGACGAGGTGTTGGGCAGATATTGCTCAAGACTTGGGAGGCACAAGCTAAGGATGAGGTCGCAATTCTGCTTGGTTAAGCGGACAAGATACTCGATTAGCGCGGTGTTAGTGGTAATGATGCAACGAATGTACAAAATGTATCTTGTATTTGGGTTGGGATTGGGTCTGGTACAAGCCAGTGACAAGTCATCATGGATTCAGGGTTCTAGTTCACGTACACTAATCTTAAGATTACTCGTCTTGGGATTTCAGTTATTTCATTTGAAGAGCACAGTCACGTAGGCAAAAAAACAAAGATTAAAAAACTTGGAGAGGCGCCAAACAGGCGCAGATTTTTTTTTAAAGGCCAAAAACGGCCATAGGTCTGGATCTCTCGGGAATAGATAGTGGACTTCTTGTTGTAGGCGGCAAACTTGGAAGCCTCAGAAGCGATACGCTCGAAGATGTCTAAGCCAGATATTAGAAGATGCTCGAATACTACTAAGACAAACATGTATACATACCGTTGACGAAAGAGTTCAGATTGGGTCAACACCCCCCATCTCGCTATCATCACCGCCAGTCTCGGGGGGCTTGTCGCTATCTTTGCCGCCAGTCTTGGGGTTCTTGCCAGCACCTCCAGTGGCAATGTTCTGGAGGTGCTTGGCCTTCCGCAGAAGGCGCTTCTTCGCGCGGTTGGACTATTTCAAGGTAGTTAGTAATAGATAAAGTACTGATAGAAATACCGTATCAACTTGGGAAGTTCGGTAACTCAGTGAATCCCTCTCAAGTCCTAATTGGCCAGAGATACTGAAAAGATCAGTCATCATACCATTGGTCAAGTAGCAGACTTGGTTTGGGTTCCACTGAGCTATCGAACTTGTTCAGTCAATACGGTGGTATGCAGTATAAACTTACCATTGCGCCGTCCTTGCCGACACCCCGGCCC
>LXHY01000294.1:0-10200 GCA_002093855.1 Fusarium praegraminearum | reverse complement strand
CTGTTTCCCCCACCCTTCCCCTTGTTCCCCCTCGATCCTCAAGTCTTTATCAAGGCCGGCTTCCTCCCTCAATCGGCTACCTTCTTCATCCTCCATTCTATATTCACCATCATCTATCAAGCATCCTCTATACCACTCCATCTTTATATACAACAACAACAACAATCTAGCTCCTTGGCTACCAACTCTATTACATTCTACTAGTAGAGCTCAACAACACTCAACCTCTTCGCCACATCCTTTACTCTGCTAGGGACGGCTCCCTTGCCACGATATCACATATCATAAACTCACAAACACTTTGTCAACATTGTGTGCAAGGATGCAATTCTCAACAACCAACGCACCCCATTGTCTGGTGCAAGACAGCTTCGACGACTTAAACCCCAAGGATTTCTTCAGACAAGAATTCAAGTCTAAGCGACCACGAACTGCCGATATCCTTCTCGAGGAACTACCACAAGGTCTTGTTCAAGATGCCGAAGCAGCAGATCTCGCAGGAGATTTCTTCTCAGCCAAGCCTGAGTTAGAGTCAGACCACGAGGAACAACTCCCCGATGGAATCCAAGAGACCGAGGAAGAGAGACAGAAGCACTGGTTCGTCGGCAGCATTGACCAGGGCACAACATCAACCCGGTTCCTCATCTTCAATGGCCATGGTGAGCCTGTCGCTAGCCATCAGATGGAATTCGAGAACCTTTACCCTGCCTCTGGATGGCACGAGCATGACCCCATGACCCTTCTCGAATCTGCCGAGATTTGCATTGAGAAGGCAACCGAGAAATTCTGTGCTCAAGGCCACAGTATTGAGGAAATCCGCTCTATCGGTATCACAAACCAGCGTGAAACCACCGTTCTTTGGGACAACACCACTGGCGAGCCCCTTTACAATGCCGTTGTTTGGCCTGACACCCGTACTTCTGCCCTCGTCCGTGACCTTAAGAACAAGCCCGGTGCCGAGAAGCTTCAGGAAGCTTGCGGCCTGCCATTGTCTACCTACCCTTCAAGTGTGAAGCTCCTTTGGGTCCTTCAGAACGTGGAGTCTGTCCGAGAAGCCTACGAGGATGGCCGACTATCATTTGGTACTGTCGACTCATGGCTCATCTACAAGCTCAACGGCGGACAGGCACGTGAGGGTGGACCAATCTTTGTCACCGATGCCACCAACGCCAGTCGTACTATGTTCATGAACCTGAAGACCCTCGATTATGATGAGAACCTTCTCAAGTTCTTTGATGTTGATCGCACCAAGGTCAGCCTGCCCAAGATTGTCCCTTCCTCCCACCCCACTGCCTACGGCACCCTTTACAGGGGACCTCTCAAGGGTATCCCTATTGCTGGCTGCTTGGGTGATCAATCCTCTGCCCTCGTGGGTCAATGTGGCTTCAAGCCCGGCCAGGCCAAGAACACATACGGCACTGGCTGCTTCCTCCTTTACAACGTTGGCAGCGAACCTGTCATCTCCAAGACCGGTCTTCTCGCCACTGTTGCATACGATTTCGGAAAGGGTCGCAAGCCCGTCTACGCTCTTGAGGGCAGCATTGCTGTTGCTGGCTCTGGTATCAAATTCCTCGAGAACAACTTGGGCCTCATTAAGAACTCTTCTGAGGTCGACACAGTTGCCCGGACTGTTCCTGATAACGGAGGTGTTACATTTGTAACAGCCTTCAGCGGTCTCTTTGCTCCTTACTGGATTGACGATGCCAAGGGTACTCTCTTCGGTGTCACCCAGCACACCAGCAAGGGTCACATTGTGCGAGCTACTCTCGAAGCTACTTGCCACCAGACAGCAGCCATTCTGGACGCTATGGCAGCTGACTCGGGCCACGCCCTCGACATTCTGGCAGTGGATGGCGGTCTATCTAACTCGGACCTCTGCATGCAAACACAGGCCGATATCAGTGGAGTTCCTGTCGATCGCCCCGCCATGCGCGAGACTACTGCACTAGGCGCTGCTATTGCTGCGGGTCTTGCCACCGGAGTATGGAACGAGCTTGAGGAGCTTCACGAAGTCAACCGAAAGGATCGCAAGGTCTTCTACCCCGAGGCTGACCCCAAGTCTGTTCGTCGATCCCGACGAAGATGGGAGCGAGCTGTCGAGATGAGCCGAGGTTGGTTGCAGGAGGATGAGGATGATGAGTAAAATAAGGCGAGGACGGAGCAGACAAAAGTTTGGAAACTTTTTGTCTTATAATGACTGGTTTACTGGCGTTCAACTGGCATAGCGCATCACGAGCACGGGAGCTCGGCATTTGACATTCTGGGATATTTAGTATAGCTTAAAAAGCCACCATATAGTGCATAATACCATAACGATTTAAAATTAAGCCTTGTTCAAATGATTGAACAGTGATTGTTGTGAATGTGATAGTTGGTTGATATTTGGAGTTTTGTTTAATAAAGCATTCAACATAGACAACTTAATCGCCTCGAGACTATCAACTAGTCTATTTACTTGATTTCGACAACTTTAGTTCTCAAAAGACTATAAAAATATTACATGCTGCAATTGAGAAAGCTGCAGATATTGCAAATGCCGATTTAACAAGTCGATCATTAAGGATGCAATTGTGATCTACTATGTATGGTGTTGAACAATGCTAGTGCCGTGGAGAATACCATTGCCTCACAGATTAACTAGTGGGTAGATATGCACAATCCAACCAGGTCACCCATCCACCAAGACAACTGTCCTGGGGGCATATCCTATTTTGCAGAATTTGACAAATAGTATAGTAATCATAAAGTCGAAAAAAGTGAAAACTGGAACATAAGAGGGGAAAGGGCTTAGGGGTGGCGAGTTGAGTTGTCAGAAAGCAGACAAAGCAAAGCCAAGTCAAGCGGGATACTCAACGTCGTGATTTTCGGAATGCCATGATGGGTTAGTTGGATTCGTAAGGCGACATTAATGCAATCCATGCCATTGCCATACCGTGCCATGTCGCTACAGCACTCGCTAAGGTGAGACACCTTCTATGGGAGATTCTAGCCCTGGTCTTAATTTAGATATTCTAGGATTAACAACACATCACGCGGATAGAAAGAAAAAAGATGAGGTGGGTCTATCCCTTAATGCCGGAAATCCCAAGAGCAAAGTACGTGTTCGGATCCGAGACAAAGAGCATGGGGGGGTAACGGGCCATGGGATGGGGCCTTAAAGGCATGGGATGGGGGGAGGGGACGAGCATGTTGATCCTCGTGAGCAGCAAAAAATCAATCTAAGACATGTTGTGGGATTGATTGATTTCTCGTGTGGGTTCTGTTTAGCTTTGCCTGAGCCTGAGCTTGTGCTTAAGCGAACGGAGCAGAGCCGCAAAGACGAGCCGGCTCTAGACCCCGGTCCCGAGCAGTTGCGAGAGCGTTTCCCCGCTCAGGCACAAACTGTTTAGGGAAATGAGACTAACCTGATTAGGAGTTTCCGAAAAGATGGGGAAGGCAAACCTCCATGTGACGGGAGCTAAGATTGGATTCCGGGGCCGGCCAGATGAAAGAGGGGAGGACAAGAGAGAGAGATAGACAGAGAGGTCGGGGGTTCCGAGAGCGGAGACAGATTGTTACTGCACGTTATTAGTTGTTCTTTGCTCTCTACACCGTCTCTGGTACTCTGTAGATAATTGTTGAGTTGTTGTATCAATTGAGTTCTGAACCCCCTTTCTTTGGCTCTGCTCTGCTCTTCTTTGCCTTCTTATCCACAACACCACGTACCCCTTCCCCATAACTCCCTCACATGGTCACGACGATCCTCACAGACTCTCACTTCTACTCACTGGATTAGATCAATTTATATCAGATTTTAATCTGACTCACCATTTTGTGATAAAACTGACAGGTGCGTTCTCACCCCTCCCCCTTCCATCTCAGAACTCCTAAAGAACCCCCCATCCCATCCCATCCCATCCCATTCTATGGGTCAGGGTTTTGACCCCAGCCCCAAGCTTTAATTTATGCACGACACTAAAAACTCTTGTCAAAAGTCTTGTTTGTTACGCTAACCTGCAACCCGCATAGAATGGCAACTTATCCACAGTAATAATGCTTGATCGGTTGGTAATTGATTGACATGATAAAGTGTATGATAGCTGCTTAGTGTGTAGATAGCTTCAATCTTGAATGTAACCTTGACAGCATGCAATTGTTTCGGTAGAGTCTCGCTTGTTGTTCCCGCTACCACGTGAAGGACATGGCTGCATCTTCTAATTCTCTACTGACTATCGGATATATCTGTTTCGGCATTCCTGGAATCTTCCATGCTACCCATGCGCCCCAATCAAATGGAGCCATGCACGACGTTAAGTTTCCATGAGTATCTTTCCCTTCTATCCATACCCTCGGTTAACTTTGACAATTCCTTGGTCCTAACAGGTCCAAGACAGCAACAGCCGAAACCTACAGTTTCGGTCAGTAACCACCAACCTAAGCATGATTCCTACCAATTCCTCCAGTTTCTAAATTCTCACCGTTGGTTCGGTCAGATCACCGACAATTCTATGAGTGGATACGCAATGCCTCGCTGCAGTAGTAGCACCATTCATCCTTCTGAATACAGTAAACAATAGTAAGGGGGGGTAAAACCTATCCCCGTCCTATCAAGAGACCGCTACAGATGCTTATCTATGGTCTACTGTAGATCGGCGATCTATATAGCCTTGTTTCTCCTCCGCTCTCAATGATCGTGATGCTATGCTGAGAGATGTACGCGTAGACCATCCGTTGTCAATGTTGAATACACGAGTAACTATACTATTGGTCTATAGTCTCCGTCCTCGCCCAAGTTTGCTGAAGCGGAGTTAGTGTTTTCGTAGTAATGAAGTTCATGATTTATATGTTCCGACTACCCCTCCGAAGTAAGCCGCAGCAGAAAGAACCAGTGGCTTCTAATTTGAATCGAAATTGACGATAATGTGCCTATGAACTTATAGTCTATTAGATAGATGATATATCCATGATTGATGTGTAACAGTCGAAACAAAAGTTACTACTGAATCGATCGATAGGAAACATTTATACCGGGAAGAGCATCGTGCCATATTGCCTCTTGGATATAACAATGGATTGATTCAACGTAGAGAATGTCCATTCTATACTGGGCCTATGGATTGCACCTTTGTGAAGCTGGCGATTGTACGAATCGGACACTTCGCGTTTGAGGCACACGCGTCTGATTAGCCTCTTTAGTATATTCAAGTTGGCACCATGTATCTAGAAAACCGTAGCTTGATGCGAAGCTATACTTAGCCTCAGTATCTAGGCTATGGAGTCTAAAGTCGATGCGACTGAGAGACTATGGCTAATGCTGCGTCAATTGGACACAATTCCCCTTCTTGTTCGGGCATGATAGTTATCCCACTTAGATGGTTCATTGGATTATGATGTCTCGAAAGCCAAGCTTTACTGCTAATTCTAGGCTGATGGATAAAGTAAAACAGTATTTCGTCCTCATGTATAGTAGTTTGGCTAAGATGCCTCTTCTAGATGCCCCTTTGCTGTATTTGAACTCGTTGATCAGGCTGAACCCCAATCTATTAGGTTGGAAATGCAGATATGGCGGTACCAGAACAGTCATGACATAACATAACACTATAAGCATGCCTTGCGGACGGTTATTTCAACTCGAACACTTGGGATTGCAGTGACAGTTATGTGAACTATGCGTGCACGTCTTGTATAGTCCGGTCGAAAGGGTTTCGAGTAACTGATAGCAATGGCTACATAACATATTCTTGATACAAAAAGATCACCGTTGTTGCATTGCTAAAATTTTCTTTACCGTTGCTTCTGCGGTAATGCTGCCAAGGTTAGTGCTCTTACTTATCAAGATCGATGGTCTATCACTAGCTATGCACCAGGGTCGTCAGGATCTTTGGAACTGCCCCCGACTTCTTCTATCTCATAGATTGTCATGATACAATATGATATGTCTTGTACTTTGATTCGTGGGTTTTACATCTGTAGCCACCTGTAGATGTCGATTAACTAGCTTATTGTATTAGATCAGTTGGGGGATGGAAGAGGAAGAAAGATATGCGGTATGTACGGTTTAGTAGCCTCTGGATAATTTATCTATGTATTCATAATATCCAGTGTTCAGTTGCTTTATGTGGCTATAGCCAAGCACATATACTCAGAGATTTGTTCTGTCTGGCTAAAAATGCAATGAGATACATAGAGTATATTAAGAGGACTTTGGTTCGATTGCAAATCCGTAAAACGATATGACCATATGTTCTAGGGACTTTCTTAGGATTTACTATTAAACCCATATCTCTTCTTAGATAGAATGAGTCTACATTCATGTTCTAGGGCGATTTGCTCTCATTTTATCCCATTTGCTTCTATTCCACAGCATTGTTAATGCAGTTTGGAGCCTGAGTGTCGACTTGTGACATTCACGAACGGTATGGACTGTCCTCCTCCTTGCTGCGTTAGTTCCAGGCTGGAAGGATCAGGCGTTATAAAAACTGTTTACTGACACATACATATCATGTCGTTGTTGCTGGGGGTAGCATCTTCTTCAATAGACCGGGACAGACAGGGTATGTGCGTATGTTTGGTCTAATCTTGTTGTTACCAATAACCCGATATCGCCGACGGGTAACTTTTTCTAATTACATGTTCCACCAAGTTAAAAGCTCAATGTATCTATGCCTCTAATGCTGTATGGAGGAGCCTTCTGCATGGGAATACAATTATCACTATTCGAGCGAGTTCCTTTGGGTGGAAATGCGATGACCTGTTGTGTAGCAAGACGATAGATGGGTGACAACAGCCCACGTGCGTTCCACAATGTGTTCGCGTTCTGTCTTGCCATTCAGTCTGAGAGACTAAATTTTCCCTAAACTAGACACATACAACTCACGTATGGACACTCGGGAAGCTACAGTACTGCCAGTTCGAGACATATAAGGGCAGTAGAGACCTTCTCTATGCCCAGCAAACTACTTACGGTGTCGGCACTAAGTAAGCATCTGACTTTATATTGTGATTCAAGCCTTTAATTGGCAAATGACTTAACACGTAGTTGCCGTATAATGCCTGTCCGATGCCAATTTCCTCAGTTACAAATAAATCGAGTACTGTTGTGATCACTGCTCTTCTACCTACTTTTACAAAGATCGGTAATGCTTCACCACATAACCTAGGTAACTTGAGTATCTTCTTACTTGACTAAACGTGATTGAATAGCAGTATTGGATCATGAATTCGGCGATTCTTGGAGTGTGCATACGCTACTGTCATCCATCCCTGGCGGCTCTGACACTCCTACATTTCGAACTTGGGACAATTCTACGAAGCTTTTAATTGCTATGAGGACAATTGGCTCGCATTCGGCATGTCTGATATTGAATTTTGTAGAGCTGGCAGTCTGTTCAAAGCGTGGGATGTATCTATGCACGACAAGTATCTGTCCTTCATCTACCCCTACGTCACAGCTATGCCACTCATGATTGAACAAGAATTCAATATACATGCTCAACTGTTGACTAAGTTCCCGTCCTGAACTTCGATTCTCTGGAAGTCACTCAATTGTCTTGGTCTTCTGGTTGAGTCCCAAGCTGATATTTGGCCGGGACCAGGTAAGCACTTTTGCAGGGTATTTATCTGCCCACTTTTCAAATGGGCGCTTGCATTTGAGTGAAGAGTTACAATTTATGGAAAAGTCTCCTTTAAAAGGAGAACGATAAGAACTAGAGGTTGCGAGTTGAATATATGCGCAAGTCAAGGCAGTGTCTTGAGGGAGATATCCTCTTTTCCCCCCAGCTAGTTATGGTAATCGCACGATAAATAAGCAGAAACGTCCTTTCGTGAGCAGAAATACTGTCTGGAGTAAAGCCGCTATTGATTTCAGACCCTTGGTAGTTGCTGACAGCCAAGCTTGTCGCCGCTGAGAAAGGACGCAATTCCATGTCGAATCAACAAAAGTCAATGAGAGACTGGAACCAACCAAACGGACACGACAAAGAAACGGATCCACAAAAAGTCCTACGAAAAGGTCCTGAAGTCCAGGGCCCTGCATTGATTGTCCTACACTCGCATTCCCCATGCCTAAGCCCAGGCCCAAGCCTAAACAAGCCCAAGTCTGGGTGGAAGCGGCTGAGAAGTTGATGATCTGAACTAAAGCTGACACAGGGTAGCCAGGCTCTCGCGCCTGTACAGCATTCGGGCACTCATCCAATATTCAGAGTGAACTTCTCTGTAGCCTGTTTTCTTTGTTGAGGAACGACTACATGCTAGGCATGATGAGTTACAATACGAAGTAGCCAACGTCATCAGCATCGTCATGGTCAGTCTCGGCACGGCCGTTTTTTATTTTCCACTTGGATAGATTTGATACTCGTTAGACATCTCCTAGGTTGAGTAGAGTATCGTATCGGGGCTTTGCTCGTGTCCTGCATTTGGATCTTCCCCACCTACCAGACCGTCCAGTACCGAACGTCAAGACAATCGATAATCTTGAGGCGCTATTAACTTCATAGGAATAGAATCGAAGGTCATTCATAAACTTCTTCATACTATACATAAGCTTATATAAACTTCACAACCCTCATAAACAAGCATGTGGTTACTGATACAGAACGGTTGCCGAAAAAAGAAACATCTCAGCCGATAGGATTCCACAGTACTAATTTAGTGTTGGATCACCCACAGCCACAACAGGAAACAGATCCATCAGCCAGTGATACCATCAGACTACTGTAGTCTAGCGGCATTTGCATCCTGTCAGCAAACGATTGGACTTTTGGTTTGGTCCCTTGGAAAGAGCTCAGAAAGGCTATCAGCCATTCGAGGTCTATTTGTGACTTGAGAGGCAATCTGACATTCGATAGCAACTGAAACAATCTAAGCTCCAGGACACGTTGAGCCGTTGTGCCACGGTCTTGCCGATGTTAATGTTTAACTCAGAATCAGTAAGATCATGAACTTTCTTTCAAATGGATCAGAAAAACGGTGTGAAAGACATTCTTGGTCGCTAAAATGCACCTACAGTAGCATTACAGCAGCATGGGTCCTATAAACCCCTGCACTCAGCCTTAAACCGCTGGAAAGATCCTAGCTCTGTCAGCTGTGTCTCTACGAGGTCTCCACTGGAAGCGGTCGGACTCTGCTTCCTCGCCCATCTTTGCTCGTTCTATTGGATCATTCATCAATGAAAGCGGATGGCCCAGCTTGCAGCGCCTCAATTCAGCCACTCACTAAATCTCAGCTTATTACCAAGCCCAGAAGGAAGACGGTAACATCATCCTCGCTCTTCTTTTTAACATTGATACAACCGTAGCAATTACCTCGTACCTACAATTCAAAGCATTTCCTCATAAATCCACTCAGTGACTGAGCATTTCGCCTCCTCGGCCAACCCGTTCGTCTTTTCAACTGCGCCTCTTTGTTTGATCGTGTCTCGAAACGGTAATAAGCACTGGACGGGCCAACGCGTGTGTATCGTATCAACGCCAATCCGACAAAGCCCAATCCACTTTGAATCTCACGACTCCAGCTGTCGCTGCGACCCTGGAGACAGTGCTGCAAAGATACTCTTCAGCTACTGAGATACCTGAAAAGACCACACATTGGAAGCGGTAGTCCAAGTCCAGTTTGCCCGTCACAATCCATACAGTATTTGCCCAAGCTCCGAGCCTGCATCAAGCCAGCAGAAAACCTGAAGCATCAACAGCCGGTTTTCAGTACATTCAGCTTCAAGCCAGCTACAAGCCCAAGCTCAGCCCAAGCTCAATATTATCGACCAACCATCCCGCGAAGATCTCAGGCTCGCACACCCCTCTTTGTCGCTTCGCACGCTCCAGCAGTTTCTAGGACGCGACGGGACAGGACAGGGCAGGACATCCCAGTTCAGGACTCAACAAGAATTGAAACGAAGCAGCCCATGATAGCATTACATGGCATTAGCATCATAGCATCAGAACCGGTACTAGAGCAACCACCCTCTCTGGCGGCCGATTGCCTGTCCTTGGACTTTTGTCTCGCCTCTCGCTATTCCTAGGTTCTCAAGACGAAAAAGAACCTAGCTTGACCATTTTTGCTCACTGCGACTGTCACTGTACTGCTCTGTCGCTGCCCCTCCCACGCCCCCGTGCTAATTTCTGACCCGAGCCCAAGCCTGACCCTCCTCTCAAATCCCCCTCCCCCTCTTACGCCCAATCCTCATCCGCCTCGATCCAAACCCCCCTCGTCCTGTCCGTCCTGCCC